>JAQGBW010002278.1:0-20534 GCA_034698625.1 Julus scanicus
TTAGTTTGGAGGGGTTTATTAGTATAGAGTATTTCTGCAAGTTTAAAGCATCTTTAAATTTCTGCAGAAATTTGGTTAAAAGCTGAGTAGGTTCTGCAGGAAACGCTCCGGGATATTTTTCTGTTGAATTCTGCACATTATTTTTGTATGGGATACATATGGCATGCTTTTATCACGATTAAATGTAATAATGAAAGTGAATTTTTCATTTCAGCTTTTCATGGTAATGGTGGATACAGCACAAGTTGCATATTTTAAGTTGTTAAGCAGTTTAGATCATTAATGCAACAATTACTTGATAAAACACATTACATTTCTGTTCAATTTGTGTACAGAATTTTTAATCTTCACGCAACGATTTTCTCTGTACGTTTACAACTTTCTTATAATTGCTAACACATTACTCTAAATTTAATCTGTAAATGTTTGCCACGATAATGTTATGCACTACGAATCGAATTGAATTTCATAATTAAAAATGCAATAATGAATGTTTTTAGTGTTGCAATAAATTAAGTCGATAGAAATTAGCATCATACATGTATTTGTAAATCAATTCAATGATTGAGTTTATAGTACTTATTGTTTGCCACTTGGTGTCAGAAAAGCAGTAATTAACGCTTTACAGAGGCAAGATTGTCAAAATGTCTGAGAATAGCAATATGCATTTTAAAATTAATGTTGAAAAAAAATTGTCTTCCTTGGTTTTGGAGGAGCAATAAGATTCATCTGGCCTTAATGGTGAAAGTCATAAAACATGTGGGTGTGGAAGCTGAACATTAAGAAATGCTATGAATTGTTGTGTTGAAGGAAGCCTCTGTAAGTTCCGTGCATAGCAACGGTACCAGCACCGAAGTCCTGGAACGTACTAATCAAGGTGCTTCACTGGTAGCAATACTTATGATTTGAAGTGCAAGTTCATATAATATTAATCTTGTATTATAATAACTTTTATGATTTACTGTTTATATTAAAAGATATTGAACAGATCATAATAAATGAAACACCCCGTATAGCGTGGGCATGCATAATATGCATGGCTGCTATTGGTCAACTATAACACCTTAAAGGTTCCTTCACACTGTCAAGTTTTCGTTAAGTTAAGTCAATAAGTGGAGTTGTGACGTCACTAGCAGACAGCTTCACCACACTTATGGGCGACTTTGGGCGACTAATGCCGTATTCACACTTAACAGCACTTCCGTGCATATCAGACGAAAAAGCACAAAAAAGTGATGCGTGCATGCGCAGAGGAAACCACGTGTTTTTCAACTTCCGTGCGTTTCCAGTCGACATCGTCTGCATTATTTCTTTGGCCTGCCAAACATACAATGCACTTTCCAAACGAAAAAAAATGGCGGCTCTCGCAAAATCTAGCGGGTAGAAACTACGAATACAAAAACACCAATATATCATTGCCGAAACATAAAACAAAGGGTAAATAATTAAAAACCATTACACAATTTAATGTCATTGTATGCGTTTTTATATTGGAAGAGCAAATGCCAAAACTCCACTTTGTTGCAATGTACGCATAGGCTTATGTGCACGCATGCACTTATCGTTAGTGCAAGTTAATATGCGATGTAATTATCGAAACAATTAGTTAAATAAATATAATTTTATATTTAAAACTCTTATTTTATTACAATTTAATTTAAAAACGAGAAAATTTAGTAATTTTACAATGTTTACAGGCACGCACATTCTCTCTGTGTTCGGCAAGTGTGAATACGGCATTAAGAGAATAGAAACAGTTTCTATTTCGACCAATAGGGAATCGAAATTCCCCGGCCAATGGGAAAAGAGATGGAAAAAGCAGACACTAGTACTTTTTCGGCCATTTGCGTTTTCGATCGCTAGATGGCGCTGCTGTGCGGCCAGTACTAGCCAATCAGAATAGAGGTCTAACTTAACTTGGACTTTACAATGTGTAGGGTTTTGACTTAACTTAAGGGCAACTTACACTTAGCTTAAACTTAACTTAAACAAAAATTGACAGTGTGAAGGAGCCTTTATTAGAAAAGGTGCTTGCAAGCTCCTTTTTAATGTGCCAGATGTAAGGTACTCTGAAACACCTTTTTTTCATGCTCTTCCATAACACCAAAAAAGGTTTTATAATTGTGGCAAGTAATAAAACCTTTATCGGTTCTCCATAGAACCAATATTTTTTACAGTGTATAGTCCGTAAAATACAGTAAGGTAAAATGACACAAATCTACATTGTGCAACCTTATACAATATTGCATTCATAGGCATTGTTGCGGTCGAGAGCTCCTAGATTATCGATTTCAAATTTCTTATCTTCAAAATGTCCTTAAATAGTCTCCAAGAACTTACTTTCAAGTTGTTACTAAAACGTCATTGTAAGTATTTTTGTGAAAGTGGTCATTTGATTATTTCCATGTAATATTTAAGCAATCATTTTTTTATATTTCATTTAATAATTTGACATAGCCCGAATCCCCTTATGAGCGAGGAATAAACAATTCATATACGGAGATGTATTTCCGATTACCGATTTTTGTCTCACTGAAAAGTAGATTGTTGCCAAACTTTGTTACTAACCAAAATTATTGTGAATTTTCTTAAATTCACTAACCTTTTCAACGAGATATTGACTTATTTCAATGTACGCAAGTAAAGTATTTATAAAGATCCAAGTCGTAAGGAAAATAACCCATTTTAACTTGGTTCACATTTTCATATATTTTATCATGTTGCCTTACATGATCGATACGTGGATACATTTCGTGACACCAATTTCAACGGCATATAACACATTTAGGGGCTTTTAGAGAAATAAATAGACAGGAACAACAAATATTTACTTTGAAGTTACCGATAATTCGCTATATAGTCAACGAAAATGGAAACAAAATGCAGAACACGTACGTCATGCTTGCAATATTAACGATGAGTACAGTTTACATGCATGTAGATACTCTAAAACATTCCTATTTTTAAAACTTATTCAGGCTTTCTGAATATTTCAGATATGAAAATTCCAAGCTGACTTTCATGGACTGTGATACATAATGACTTCTCTCTATGATTAGCATGAAGCCATTTACGTTTATATTTTTCATTTATGGTCACAATGCATATATGATTAATTCACGTCTTTTTTTCTTTTTTAAAATGTTGCACTCAGTGGCGGATTTAAGCAAAAATGTCAAGGTGGCAAACATCCTAAGGGACCTATATAAAAGTTTCAACATTTCACATTTTCAGTTTTGTAGTAACTTTTTTTCTGAAATTATAAGCTTATGCTATTAAATTTGACTGTAGCCCATAATTATTTTCGTTAATTTTTTTTTATATATTTTAAATAAAATCAATGCATTTCAGTAACCAATATTTCATGAAAGTTAGTAAAAATGTAAATACATATTTTAATGGGATTGCATCCTCGTCTTGCTTTCTGTTCAGCAAATATTTGAATTGTGGATGCCAAATTAATATAATATCATTGGCAACTAATCTTTTAATATGCTTTGCTGGCAGGCAGTGTTATGAACAATCTAAACAACCCACAACACCCTGGAGAGCTGTCCAACAATTTTTTCCAATAATAAATTCTAAATAATGCAAAGGACCGTTATTGAAGAAATCACGAATTTTGGAGAAGTACAAATCAACAAAACTGATCAACTCGAATTTAAGACCAGTTGTAAAAAATGTAGTACATTTCGCCATTAAAATACGAGATTGAGAACTTCTACATAGGGCATCTCGAGTTTCCCTCATGTCGAAACGCACTTTAACGCTAAGTATCCACCAAACGAAACATAAACATAAACATCAAACATACACAAAAAAACCTCTAAAACAATGTTTTCAGCATGTTTTTTCCAAACATGTGTGGCAAATTGTGTCAAAAAAGACAAAAAAAAACAAAACGAGTGTACGCACCTATTACACATTTCGAGAAACAAGGCGGAGCTTGGCATATTTCAAAATTAAAACCCCATGGTTCAATGCTCTACGTCATCAACTACGTCACGAAACATTTGAGAAACATTTAATCCTTTGATCCGGACCGCCTTTCGAGCGATCGCTACGAAACATCGAGAAATATCGAAATGTGGGGAAAAAACGGAGGTTTTCCACACATGTTGACAAACACTTCTGGACACATCAATGTTTGTGTGTATGTTTATGTTTCTCTAATGTTTCGTCTGGTGGATGCCCACCTTTACACTCGCGTGCGTTTTATTTACAAACCCCGTTAAAGTAGGCTGAACCTGCTTACAGCGATGCTATCTGTGATTGCCACCCATCAAGGGGGCTGTTGTTGCTGCTGGTACTGTAAAGCCGGATCTCCACTGAAGGCAACATGCAACAAGCAACATAGAACACACAAACCTGAAACTATGAATACATTAACATGTTGCAAACTGCTGAAGTGTTTCCACCAAAAGTTGACAGAAAAACTGAACAAATGTGTCAAGTTTATGGCGTTTTTATCAAGCGCCTTACCAAGCATTCAGTTCTTCATTTAAGCACTTGGCTGAGCATGCGTAGTAAAGTGGCAAAAAATTTTCCCTTTGATCCGGATCGTCTCCTGAGCGATCGGCGAAATGTTGCCGAAACAATGGTTCTGGTAACAAAAAAACGTCATAAGTTTGCTCAAACATCACGTTATAGGCAAACTTTTATTCACCATTTGTTTCAGCAAACCATGTTGCCTCAATATTGTTGCCATATGTTGCTTTCAGTGGAGATTTGGCTTAAGAAATCATCATTGTCAACACATTAACAAAAATTTAAAAATTGCTTACCTTTTAAAGATGAAATTACAACTAACTTACAGGGCAGTCACAATTCGATGTCATAAGCCAGCAGACACAATTCGTCAAACATTGTGTTTATACATATACTTACCTGAGAAGTTGCTGTAACATGTTGAAATACAAACACACCACGAACACAAACTTTATTATATACGCACGACAGAAAAACATAATGTAATGGTTCTTTTGAATCCTGACATCTGTAGGGAATCACCATTAGTTGGAATACCACTAGGAACTATGGCCACTCATGTGGGCATTGCCCTAAAGGGTTCTATTAATTCTTTATATTTTCCACAAAAAAAAAACAATTAACAAGAACAGAAACAATAAGGATGCATTTGAAGGACCCCACTTCCTTTGTCAGATGCCTTCTGCAGATATTACAAGGGGTGCTTAAAATAAAACGGCCCCATGGACCAGATGGTACGTTAATTATAGTCAATTTAGTAAATGCTTTGGTAAATGCTTTGAATTCCAAAACTCCTAATGGGGTAGCAAATAAGGGTTGAACTAAGGCCTGTATTCCTCATTTGGTCTGGGTCTATTATCATCTATGCCCGGCCCTGAGCATCGATTGATACCAACCTGGGTCCTCAAAGAAGATGTGAAATCCTTAATTTCGTAAAAAAGGCATTGTCTTCTGGGTCAGTAAATAACTACATGTATGAAATGTGTGCGATGTTGAGGAGGGGAAAAAGAGCGAAGAAGGTTTGCCATAAATATAATTTGGGAGTGGATAAGGTGGGGATTAAAAAGATGAAGACAGTCCATCGTACCCGAAGCGCTGACGGAGTCAGTAGGTCGATGCCTAGATGAAGGTGCACATGGACAGCAGGTTCTTTTAGTTGTACCAGCGCCCACATCATGAATCACACGACCCATAGGATCGCCGATGCAGTTTATGGCCGGTAGCACCGTCAAGGTGCCCCAAAGGTGCAATATATCATTGCTCAATCATCGTCTGGCCACTGCACGTGTCCTATATAAGCCGCTATTGTGTCCCTGGACATGTCATGGATACAGAGCTAACGGTTACAGGTGTTCCATGGCCCCTCGAAGACCGAGAGAGCTACCTTCACGTGCAGGAACGGGCCGAACATGACTGCAAGGCGAGAGGGCGGTTCCAACAGCTGCCGGAGAGTAGGTCCCTCTCGAGAAATGGGGGTTGGAGAGGCAGAAAGACTGCCTTTGGAGGGAGGGAAGGAAGGACAGGTTTGTAATGGCAGATAGAGAAGATGAAAGTAGATTTAGGATAGACAGGAGAGGGGAAGATGCTTGCACGAAGACATCCACACATCCATTTGGAAAAGTTGTCCTAAAATACAAATATTAAGAATTAAAATCTGTAAGATCTGGTTGAAATTTACTGCACGTTTAGTCCAATTGCCTAATTTGTAATCGCCTAATTTTAATGCTATGTTTATTGAACTCTTGAAGTGTAATGTAATTTATCAATCATACTGTAATTGCTATTGATAAGAAAACCTGATATGCGGTATACTTGGTCTGCTTATTAAATCGTGCACATTAGTGGAATATGTTTGTAAAAAATGTTTGGACAGACATAAAAATGTTTCTATGCTCTAAAAATAACTTTTACTAAACTTCCCAAGATTTGAATATTGCTCCAGTCTTTATTTACACACAAAGCTATGATTTGTATAACATTTTAAGTAGAAATTACTCGATGGCCAGATTGCGTAGATGCAAATGCTCCATTTATCGAAGCAAAAAATTTACAGATCTATTTATTATGTCTCTCCCCTCTTCCGTCACTTAATTCAATTATACAAATATATTCTAAAGGTGTTCACCTACCGTTTTAATAACTTTGGGGACATTTTTTCTTGAATTTAAGCATCCAAATCGATAATTTTCATCATTCGATTTTACTTCTCCCAAATTCGAACGCTCATCTGCCATCTTTTTTAACACTACCTGTCTTTTCACGAGTATGACGTCATCTCACGTGAATGACGGTACACATTCGAAAAGATGGCTGACTTCCATTCGAATTGTGGGCTAATCAAATGTGGGGGAAATTAAACATTGACTTTATAGTTGCGAATTGCCCGTGTTCAGAGGAAGAATGGGCGATTAAAATAGAAAAATTAGATTTTAAAATACGTTTAAAAATTTTTTCAACATTTTAATATTCTTCTAGTGTTTTATTACGCTGAGTTTATTTAGAAATGAAAATATATGACTAGGTAGCATAGATGCGAATGTTCCATTTATCGTATAGCGACAATTACCGAACAATTCTAAAACGCACACACATTTATTATAATAGAGTTCATCTACCATTTTATGAAGTTTGGTGGAAGTTTTACGTCATTTAAAACATCACAATTTTCATCGATTTGCTGCGTTTTCAAATTCGAACGTCCATCGGCCATCTTTTCGAACGCTTTCTGGCAGCTCTCGTAAAATGAACTCATCACGAGATAACATTCGAAAAGATGGCTGACACCCATTCCAATTTTTTTAACTATACATATATACTTAATGAGGAGGAATAAAACATTGGCTTTTGTGTCGAACATTTGAATTATTTTGTTAAGCTTAATGTTAATAAGACAAATGGACATTAACGTGAAAAATGGGCATGAATACGATATTTTCTATATTAAATGGTGTGAAAATGCATACTGTCAATCCCAAACTTTCCATTTATCGTCGTCTTCGATCAATATTTATCGAATAAAACGTTTAACTAGGGTTTTACTACTTGGCAGAATCATGTTAGAGATAAAATAAGCTCCTTAAACTTACCAATTTTTTTGTATTTCGGAAGTTTATCGGACTTTTTTTACTTCGTCAAATGCATTATTTTGAATTCGACGTTCGAATATTCGCGGCAGTTAAAGAACAAGCGAGAGTCATTCAAAAAGGTATTTTTCAGAAACTTTTCAACTTTAAGAACAAATTTCACGACTAAATCACCGTCTGCGCATGACGGAAGAATATATTTTCTGTTGGAGGATATTTTATGTCGTAACAACTACCATAGCCCCAGGGCCGGATTTACATTTTTAGGGAACCTAGGCCAACAAAAATTTGAGGCCCTATTTTGAAAAACAAAAAATGTTGCTAAGTTTTTTAATTCCAAAAAATATTACTACTTTAATGTAATTAAATATTTTATTTCAATTTTTAAAAAATGTTGTTTACAATCTACCAGCCGGTGAGTCTGAGTCATGTAGGGTTCAAAAAAAGGGGAAATATTCCCCATTTGGATGCTGCAAGTGCGCAGGTCTGTTGAGAACCTGTCTAACTGCATATTTTTCGCCGGTCCCGAGCGTATGCAATTAGACAGGTTCTACTGTACTCAACATTTTTTGGGGCCCCTTATTTCGCGGCGCCCCTAGGCCACGGCCTAGTCGACTGCCTGTAAATCCGGCCCTGCATGGAACAGCCTTTACGCATTTTCTTATTAATATTTACTAATTTTAACGTTGTGATATTTTATAATATTTTTCCATTCATGTTATATTGCAGTACATAGTTTGCATATCTTGAAATTTAATCGAAGTATTGCTAGTTCCCCTTATTTTCACTGGGTACCAACTAGCTTTTCAAAAAAAGCGCGCTTGCTTGCAAACAAAATTATTTCACCTAAAGGATTCCGTAGATTTTATAGCTTAAAAGCCAGCGGCCTCTCTCGGCGATTTAAGGAGTTGTAATCCAGGGCGGTTGAAAAATTTCGTGCTATGTGGCTTAATTGTTCTGTTCTATAAACAGTTTCATATCGATTACAAGATATTTTTATTGCAATTTCATTGCCGATTATTGTAATCGTAAACATCACACTGCTTGAAACTTTAAGATGGACGAAGAAGAAAGAAAGCGTAAATTACTGGCTGGAAAAGAGAAGGTGCGTATGTGATGAGCAGCTAGTACAGATGGTTAAAAGATGTACCATTTTGTCTGAATCTATTAAATCTATCTAGTGTGCATGTATTTGCACGTTTTGAGTTAATTTACCTTTGAACTATAGTGAATTTCTAAGACAATTCAGTATCTTGGAAGTATTACGTTTATGTAAAGTAACTTATTAAGTGTCCGGTAAACAAGCCACGAAACCAAATGCGCCAACTTCTCATGCACTTTATAGCTGACAGTCGAACGTTTATAATATAAAACACATGTTTTGCAGCTTGCTCAGTTTCAAAGAAAGAAGGGAAGTTTGGCGGACTCTGGGGCCAAGGTGAAGAAGAAGAAACGAAAAGAACCCAAGCCAGAATGCCCGGATAGTGCCAGTGCTTCAAGTGAGACCCAGTCATCCGAAGAAGTAAGTTTTAGTTGTACTGCAATGGTTGCAACTTGCGTTTGATTAACACAGATTTAAAAGCAAGAGTTACTGATAACGATTAGTAGGACTGAAATATTGTTCTACTGCTATGATTTTCATTCATTTCATTCACAAAAAAGGTTGGAGTGGAGAATCAACGCATTAGATTCATTCAACGCGTGTAAATAAAGATTATAAAAAACAGCCGTTTGTTGAAATCCAGTTATGCATGGTTCAAGCTTTAGATTCACGTCATGTAGTGATGCATGAAGAAAATATTGCATTTCTCGACAAGTTTCCATTCAAATTGTCTTAACTGTTTATGGACAGCAACATTATATGTCGTTTGCAATATCTTTATGGGCATGTTGTTATGCTTTATGATTTATTGTTTTATGGAACGTTTGCTACATTTTCCAGAAATGAAAAGCATTTTTATATGCAGCAGATATATAACAGCAGATTCATGTCACTTTTTCGTTTTTTTTGTTTGTTTTTTATATTTTTCTTACTACCTTAAATTTTATAATTTAATTCTACATAAATGTTGTATGACTTAACCGTACCAAAATTCTAACCATTTTCATGTAGACTTCTTAACAGCTGCTTTATTCTTCTATATTAATTTTCGTATCTTAACATAGAGTGACTATTCCTATGAAAGCTACGAAGACCTCGTGGTCGAGGTAAGCCACTGCGCGTATGCTGTGCATGGATTTCGTCGATTGTGCACATTTAATTTCTGGGTGTAAATTTAATTTACATATGCAAGCATGGATGGATGATTTGTAACATAGCATGTTTAACATGAATTTTGTTGACCTATGCCCCACACAACTTGGTCACCATGGGAGCACTTGACTGCTTGTTTGAAGTATTTTTTCCGACAAACTAAGTTGTTGTCTTCCATCTTTTCTTACAGAAAGCCGAAGTGCCTCAGCAATCGTTAAATGTAGAGGACATTTTTATTGAGTCTGAGGGATTTTCGCTGGAAGCATCAAGTGCCTTAGATAGCTTGCCACCAGAGATGCAAGATGCAGACGAAATGGTTGCTGATACATCGGAATCCGACACACCACAGCTAATTGAGCAAAATGTGAATTTGGCCAAGATCGAGGAATATAATAAAAAGGTATGTATTTTTTATTGGTAAGAATCTGGAATCGTAGTTATATTTCTGGTTATCTTTCTCTTGCTCCATACATGTGTTTGAACTCTTAAACTTGAAGGCCAACTATTTATTAATTTAGTCTTTAAAAGATGAATGTTATTTTTCAGTTGCAGGAATATCGTACTGCTTTAACCCAGAGAAATGCAGTTATTTCGCAGCTTACAGAAAGGTTGGGAATGATAATCGAGCAAAGGGATAAATTGCAAAATGAGGCAACTAATCAAGCTGATGCTCTTGCTCGAGAGATTGAGACTTTGAAACTCCAATTGCAGCAGGTAGGAAGGAAACAGTTATAGTGTTTTCCTTTTCAATAGTTAAGCTCAACAATTGTTTTAAGACATTATTGTGTTTCATCTACAAAGGCAAATGAATTCCTCCTGAGTCAAAAAGGAAAGAATGGCATTTCGGCTCAGGAATTGCTTGAGGCAAAAAATCAAGCCATTGCTTTGCAGCAAGCCAATCTCCAGAAGGATTCCACCATTGAAAGCCTACAGCTAAATATGAGAACCTTGAGTGCTGATTTGGCGAAATTCCAGAAAGAGCTTCATGACACTGCCGAGCAACTAAAACTCAAAGACGAGCAAATTCAAGAAAGAGACTTGGAAAACCAAAATCTAGGATCTCTGCTTCAGCAGCAGCTGTCCGAGAAAGAAATACTGCAACAGGAAGCAAAACATTTCGAGGAGGAATGGTTGTCCAGCAAAAAGTTGTTCCAGGACTTGCAGAACGAAGGGTTCATGATGAAAGAAATGTTAAAAAAGAATGAGGAAGAAATTGTGAGTGCTCAGCATAAATACCAGGAAGAATTAACAAGTATTTCCAATGAGATGATGACAGCCAAAAGTTTGCTCGATGAGAACAAAACGAGGTCGTCAAATGAGGTATATATGAATCAAATCTGTTCTTGAAGAATTGAACTTGGCGAAATCAAAGCAGTTTTATTAAAAATGAAAATTGAGGTCTGTCCATTTTCGTTACATCTGTTAATAAGCTATTTATTTTCTAGGTTAAAGCTCTGATGGAACAACTAGAGAATATCCATAAGAAAGCTGCGTATTCAGACATGGAGGGTCAAGTAATGGGGCAGCAGTTGGATACCTTGCGTGCAGAACTAGACGAGCATTACGGAAATCAGATTGTAGAAATGAAAAAGGAGATAATGAGCCAGCACCAAAGTGATATGGAAAAGTATAAGATGAAGCTTGCAGTAGTCACAAAAGAAAAGGAAGAGCTGCTTGATAGGCTATACGGTAAACCGTCTGGATCGGATGAAGGCATATCGAAGGGGGTGGATTTTTCGGCCACGCTTTCGCTGTCTCCAAATGCTTCGTTCTCATCGGAGGTGGAAATTTGGCAAGAAAACGTGCGCATGGCCACCAACGAGAAAGAAAGCTTGGCGACAACCTTCCAAACTCAGCTGGATTTTGTGAATAAAAACGTGCAGTCTCTTGTAGAGGAAAATAGGGCTCTGAAGCTCAGCTATTCAGAGGCAGCTCAAGCTTTAAAAGAGAAAAACGTGCTAATTGAAAATATAACGCACGAGATTTCCGATAACAATGCACTAGCGTTAGAAAGTGATGAAATGGAGAGGATTTCTTCTGAAAAGAAAGCGATAAAGGAGGAATTCGAGGCTCTCCAAGCCGAGTTTAGTATCCAGAAAGATGTTTTGGACGCTTTGAAACTTGAACTGGAAGAGACTGCATTTCATCTGGACAAGACAAGTTCTGAAAACCACCAAAACAAGGAAGCACTCGCAGGCGTGGAACAAGAGCTAAGTAGTGTAAAACAAGCAACCACATATTTGCAAAATCAGCTGGAGAACGAGACCCGTCAAAAACTGAATGCAATTGAAGATTATGAACAATTGAAGTCCAAATATGATAGACAGGTTGAAGAGCTTCAGCTGGCATCCCAGCAGCTTTCAGAAATGAAGATCTACTTGGATGATTTGGGCTCCGAAAAGCAGAGGGACAATGAAGAGCTCGTCCGGTTGAAACAGGAGTTGCTGTTGAAAAATAAGCTATTCGACAACGTGCAAGAGAAGTTGGGAATGGCTTACAAACAACTGAACGAACTTCAGCAGCAAAGAGAAGAACTTGAACGAGTGTACAACTCTGAAGTTGAGCAGCGTGACACCGACTGGGACATTTCAATCAACTTTGGCGATGTCGTCAGGCAGTTTAATGAGCTAAGAACTGAAAATGAACGCTTAAGAGCATTAGCTGCATCTGGCACTTATGGTGAACCAATGGTAGTGTGTGCAAACATTGATGTGAGCGCAAACAAAAACATTGACTCGAGTAGAATGCTTGCAATTAGACATTCGGAGTTGCTTGAAACGGAGGAAGTTGACTGGAAAAGCAAATATGACAGTCTGCTGCAGGAGAAACTCGAACTCGAAATAGAACTGCAAACAACTCACATGGACACTGGAATTATTGCAGAACAGCAAAAAGGGTATGATGTGCCTATGCTAACTGATGAAGCTGCTGGAGAAAACACCTCATCAGGGAAATTTCCCATGGAATTTCTAGTCAATCAACTAATGGAATCCAGCTCATCAGTAGAAATGATGGACAAGTCAGAAGCGGTGGAAATTGCGGAGAGGTCAAACCTTCCTGCAGTGGAGGCTGAAAACGATTTCTTGAAGACAACAAATAACCAATTGCAGGAGGAATTGGAGAGTCAGAAATCGAAGCTAAGCGAGATTGTGAAACAGATGAATCAGGAAACGGATCTGAGAGCCAGTGAGACTGAGAAGAGCAAGATGTTGCTTGCTGATTTAGAAGGTCTGCAAAAAGAGATTGCCACCTTCAAATCCAGATGTGATGATACCGAGGCTGCCAAAATGTTCTTGGAAGCAAAAATTTGCAGTCTACAGGAAACATGTGATGTTTATAAGCAGAAGACGGACGAATTTGACAAAACCATCGCTGAACTGAAGCAAGATTTATGTTCTGAGAGGATTGTTCATAAGCAAGTAGTCGAAGAGCTACAGACAGCGAAAGCAGATTTAACCAAGCTCAGAAGCCAAATTACTGATGGCAGTAGCATTGACGACGTGAAAAACAAACTGGAATCCATGATCAGCGAGCAAGAGTCGCTTGGAATTGTAGTGAAGAGTGCTTATGTCTTAGGAGGTAGCGAGGAAGCCAAAGATTTTCATGCTCAAGAAGAAAATTCTAAGTTGGAACAACTACTGAATGAAATTGAACGAGGTTCAAAGGTTGCGGACAATGCAAATGAAGCTGCATCAGCATTGAATCTGGAAATCGCCGATCTCCAGAGTAGGTTGCAAGCAGAAGAAACATTGAAGTTAGAACGAGAAGCCATCGTTAATGATTTGTATGAAAAATACTCTATTGCTGACCAAAAGCTTGTTCAACTTGAAGAAGAGAATAGTTCACTAAAAACCCAACTTTGTGCAGAACAAGCAAAAGTATGCGATATGCTGGAAATGCAACAGCAAATATCGGAGCTGCATGCCATCCTGCAAAGTACGGAAACGACCAAAGAATCGCTGCAAACGACTATCATTGAAGTGCAACAAACGTGTGACTTTCACGAGCAGAGAGGGAACCAGTTGGATGAGCAGAAAATCAAACTTGAAAGCACTGTGAACGACTTGAAAGAAACTTCGTCCAATGTCGCGCAAAAGCTGACCGAGTTAGAAAAAGAA
Source organism: Julus scanicus (assembly GCA_034698625.1). Taxonomy (NCBI): domain Eukaryota; kingdom Metazoa; phylum Arthropoda; class Diplopoda; order Julida; family Julidae; genus Julus; species Julus scanicus. The sequence goes on from JAQGBW010002278.1 coordinate 13,944, forward strand.
AACCAATCGCTCATTGACCAGCTTTATAAAGAGCAGGCTAAAGCAGACGGCATAATTGTCATGGAACAGCAGATAGCTGATCTTCGGGCCAGTCTACAAAGTGCGGAATCCCATAACGAATCCCTGAAAGTAACTATCTCTGATTTGCAACAGACTTGTGCCTTTCATCAGCAAAAAGCGAGCCAGTTGGATGAACAGAGGATCAACTTGGAAAACGCTATAAGTGACTTAAAAGCAAACGCATCCATTGTCGAGCAGAAACTGGTCAATTTGGAAAAACAAAATGAATCACTTACCTGCCAAGCTCATACAGTAGCTGATTCATTGTCCTTGCAACAGCAGATAACAGACCTTCTAGCAAACCTAGAAAGTGTCGAAAAAGCCAAAGCATTCCTAGAAACAACTGTCGGCGATTTGCAACAAAAGTGCGACTTTTATGAACTGAATGCAGCCCAGCGAGAAACAGATTTAACCATCCTACGGTCCCGACTTAGCTCCGAAGAGCTTAGCCACCAAGAGACCCAAGCCGAGCTACAGGCAGTTAAAGATCAGCTATCGAGGAACACGCTTCCAGTCTTAGAGGAGTCTACCGATGCTCTGCGCCACAAACTAGAAAAGGCTGTAGATGAGCAAGAAAAGCAAGCGATAATTGTGAAAAAGGCCTACATCCTGGATGGCAATGAGCAATTCAAGCAGACAAACGAGTTGTCCATGCTGAAGGAGGAAATTTTGCGACTCGAGTCCGAACTTCATCAAACCGAGGAAACGAGGTTAGGACTGGTAACTGCAAATTGCGAATTGCAGAAAAAGTGTGCCAGTTATGAGAAACATTTAGGAGATTTCCAGGAACGCAAAGCGGCCTTTGAAACTCATCTGGACAGAGAGAAAACCTGTGTACAAGAGATCGTCCAGCAGGATGCAGATGGGGACAGTCTCGTGCGAACAAATCTGAAATCGGCTATGGCTGCAGATTTGTGGGAACCTGTAAGTGATGAAGTGAGTGATGGCTTTAGCTCACCGGAACCAGAAGCTCAAAGTCAAAAGTTTGACTTGCAGCGCCTCATAAGCAGGATGCAGCAGAAAGCTAAGTTTGGAACGGAGGGCGACTTTGTGACGTTGCAGCAAGAGCTGACCAATCTGGAAACCCGACTGCAAAATGACGAAACTATCAAGGCGACCCTGGAATCCTCTGTTTCTAACTTACAAAAAATGTGCAATGTATACGAACAGAAGCTCAACCAGCTGGTGGCAGAGTGCAACTCTTTCGAACACCAGCTCCGGGATGAAAGACGAGGCCACCAAAAAGCAGTCAGTGAGCTGAAAAGTCTGCGCGAAAGTCAGTCATTGGCAGGTGGGGAGGATGTAGAATCCTTGAGAAGTAGACTAGAGTTGGCAGTAACACGTCAGGAGACGGACGCCATAAAAGTGCAAACTGCTTTTGTGCTCGGCGACAAGGACCAAACTGATGCTAGTCTGTCCACGAACCCAAATCCTGAAACTCCTTTAAGTGACAATGTGATGCTCATGCAATGCCTAGAAAAGGAAAGGCAGACCAATGCTCACCTGCTAAACGAGCTCAAGCGGTTCAGAACTTCCAGTGCCGCTGATGATGGTTCTTGTGGGGATTCTGCTGTCTCGGCTGAAAACATATATGCCAGCAGCGCAAGCGATGCCCCCAGAAAGAAGAAGAAAAAAGTGCAGTTTGCAGAGGTGAGTTTCTGAAAAATGAACGCATTTTCTAGACATTGTGTAGCACATTTTTTTCTCTTGTATATGCTCCCACTTGTAATATCCTTGAACTTTATGGTAATTTATTAAATTACTTGAATAATTTGAGGCTCGGGCTGGTCTTTTGCGTTTATTCACCGACAAGGGTATAAGCACGACCTGTAGAACATTAGCATTCATACCATGCCTGGAAAGCAGTTGAATTAGGTGTCAATGTGCCCATATGACGACATGTAATTTGATAATTAGAAATTGCTTTTAATAATACTTCACATGAGTACAACAACTAAATTCAATTTGAATTATTTGTTTTATATAGGTAAGGTATACCTATACCTCGCTTTATGGCCTAGATACGTTCCGGAAAAGTTGTCTGTATAGTGAAAAAGCATTGTAAAAAATCAATTCTTTCTGCATTGTGATTTTCATTTTTTTTCCTTCTTAAACGAAGTGAAACCCATAAGTTGTTTTATTGTTAGCCAAATCCGACATTGTTTGTGCAAATTGGGGTAACTTAGCACATTTTTGGCCACTTTCTTTAATTACAGCATTTTTTTTGTCCGTATAACAAAACATTTTCGGCCATAAATCGAAAAAGTGCCATAATTAAAAAAGTCCGTATAAAGAGCGGCAGTATAGCAAGGTATAGGTGTATTAAATTTGGGCAGTTATGGAGTTAAGTAATACTTGGTTCGATTTGGCCAATTGGAAATGGTAATGTTTTTTTAATAAAGGGAGTTGCACTTTTGAGTTGGCGCTGTACGTACTCTCAATGCTGAAATTTAAAATGGCTGTTCAGTTAAAGAAAAAAAAACATATGCAAACAATACAGTTGAAATGATCTGCTGATAGTTTTAATAATTTTTAAATTCTCTGCTTAAACTAAAATCAGGAAGCTTTATTGGATATGTCATGACAAGAAATGCATCCCTCTTCCCCCCCCCCCCCCCCTTCCAATTTATGACATTGATATGCCGACTGTAGTGTAAAAGTTATGTTGTTTCATATGAGAATTTTGATTTGAAAAATGTATTCTTGACATACACATTCCTTTCAAGTGTCAATTAAATCACTGAAAGGGTGCTAATGCGATCCGAATCATTATATATCTTACCTAAACACTCTTTAAGGAATAATGATTTAAAATTTAATAGTCTTTATGTTCTCTTCTCTAAATTAACGTTTTCCGATGTATTACACATCGATATTGTATACATTATCCCAGACATGGTAAACATTTTTCTTCTTACAAGCCACTGAGGCGGGTAAAACACTAGATTGATGTCACTAAACGCTTGTTTTCATTCTCCTTCGATTCAGGATGAAGATAGATTTCCCTACAGCCATGACAGTGATAACTTTCTTGCTCGGTTCGATGAAAGTGCTTCAATTCATTTACCAGCGGAAGATAAGGTAGGACTCCGCCAATATATTATGCATGGGTGATATCATCACGTAGACGTGTTGTTTTTTTTGGTGTCTTGATCATATGGAATCATTTGACAAGAATTTGCCAGAGGGTGGTACTGGCACTGCATAATGTAAAAGTGCTGATCTGGCTGGCAAGCATTGATTAATGCTAAGAGGCGAATTTTTTTGCTCGGCTCTGCATTGGAAGCCTATTAGAAATGTGCATTTGTCAACACTTATCTTACTTGGGGTTGTCAGCAAGAAGGGTGCTGGTCAAAAGTATTATATCTATGGTTAAGACCGCCACAGTTTCCAGTCCTCCTAATATCCGAGACATGATTTGCATTAGGACCACGTTATTTTTTTTTTAAAAAAAGCATTTTTTATGAATTGTCAATACATTTAAGATGTTTTCCTGGAGGCAAGTTTCCAGAACATGTTTTCCATTACTAAGATTTAAGACTACTTTTTAGCAGTGGAAAAAGAAATGAAGGGTAAAACAACGCAATTTAAATGATAGATTTCCTTCCATATCAAATATGTACGAGCTCTGAGCAGTTTTCATGACATTATCCTCGCGATTTAAAATCGTGTTCTTCAGCTGATCAACATGCTCAGTTCCTTGATAAGCTTGAAAATCTCTTAAGTGAGTCGCAACATTTTTAAGATCCGTAAAGGGCCGTTAGATATTCTCAAAATAGGGAACTTCTTCAACTGTGTAATTAATCGAACAGTGAGATACGATTTTGTATTTTATTCGGAATTGCAACAACTTGTGTTGCAGAGCTTGCATTATTAATTGTAAGTAGCGCGATTGAAGATCTGATGAAATAAGCATTCGAGCTTAATTTTGGAAAAAATATTGTTTGCACTTTTTTTTGAAAGCAAAACAAAGCTAAAGTACTTGTTTGTGTTTTTAGTTTTGGGACTTGTATACACACAAATATTTGATGAGAAACCTGTAGAAAATAATTTTCTGTGACTTTGGAGGGGAATTTAATTTAGACTATTGTTGAAGAATTTGAGATTTTGGTGCCAATTCTGACATTCCAGGGTCAGTAATCAATGGTGACCATAGGGTCAGTGATCAAAGATGACCTCAGGAATGCCATAAACTCCTGTACTACTTTGGTGCTCAGGAATCATGGGAAACATTCTTCATAATGGGATATAAACTGGACATCCACTCTACATTGATCATTCAGTTCTTAAGTCTAAAAGCAGGAGGTTCTACTTAAGTGTACCAGTTCTCCAGTCCAGTTTTTCTACAGCAGGATCTTAAGCAGGATTGTTCTTCAGCAACCAGTGTGTTATCTACCAAACAGTTCTTCAACCGGCCGGCGAAGAACAACATAGAAAACACGGTTCTTTTAAGAACCTAACAATCTGAAAGAGAGCCATAGGCAGTCATAACCTTTACAAACCAACAACTATCCATGTCATTTAAACAAATTATTCAATTAGTCATTTAGTTTTTCCATGATCTTTATCTTCTGTCACATTGTGTATCCATTCTGCTCCTTCCCAAGTAAAATATTGATTACCTAGATGCAGTGGCGGCTCGTAGAAAAAATAAGTGGGGGTGCTGCGAGTACACTGAGAACTCAAAATGTGCAAAAAAGCACACCAAAATGTGTAAAAAAGTTGCGCACACATAAGAGTGTAAAATTACCTATTTTTATATGCATTTCAAATGTGTTATAACACATTTGAAATGCATATATGGCGTGTTTCAAATTACCTATTTTTATATGCAATATATTGCATATAAAAATAGGTAATTTGAAACACGCCATTCGCGACGTCTGTGGGAGCGAAAGTGCCAGCTCTCGCTTGCAGCTTCCTATCTGCGCATGCGCACACCAGTAAAACACCGTGCTGCTGGAACTGTGAAGCGCACAGTTGCCTACAATTTATTTAAATATTTTTTCAATAATTGTGGGATTGCTAAAGAGTTAGTTAAATAACTTTAAAAATATATTAAAAAAAAATTCAATTGAAAAGAATTAAAGAAAAAAAAGACTCATTATATTAAATGTTCTCGATGATATCCAGTGATTGGGGGTGCTGCAGTTCCGCAGTGCCTATGGACGAGCCGCCACTGATCGTGGGTCTAAAAAAGAACCATATAGTAAGAGCGCCATGAACTGGATACATTTGCACCCGTTTTTTGGCTTCTTTTGGTTGATACACCTCGGCATCATTAATATGTTTCTGACTTCATTGTTTAATTTGCACATGCTGCCAGCACGTGCAGCATGAGAATGCAAATTAACGGACATTTTTCAAACTTGTTTATTAATTTTAAAAAATCTACTATTTTAAAATGAAAAAAACATACGGAGGACCTTGCTGATTTATCAAGCTATTTTAAACAATTTTTATTTTTATTTAATCTCTTTTTGTTTGGCTGTGAGTGTCGTTGCAAATTTATCCATTGTAAAGGATAGGGTTTCAAACCCCGTTAAGGTTTGTTTTTTATGTTTGTGTGTGTTTCCAGCTTCATGTTGTACGAAGGGCGGTCAAAATGGGTTGCATATTCGTTTATTGTTCGAAAACCAGATAAAAAAACTGAGATAGCCATTTTAATCAGCAGGAAATTTGCTATTTTTCAATGTTTAACCCGAGTTTCTTGAAACCATTTATCCCAACGTTTGATGAGATTGTTTATATCCCTCTCGTATAATGGGTTATATTAACTATGCAGATATTGCCAAACCACAAGTTTCACATCATCGTCTGTTTGGAATTTTTTACCACTCGACTCAAGTGCTCATTTAATTGACCAAAGAAATGGAAGTCACTCGGTGAAAGGCCAGGGCTGTAGGGCGGATGTTTCAATGATTCCCACCCAAACATGTTTATCATGTGGGCTGTGGCATGGGCAGAATAGGGACCCGCATTGCCAGTTAGTTTTGTGTCCTTTATTAAAGTTTAAACACCATCTCTGTACCATACTTTGTGAAACACATTTGTTACCATAAACTCCTAACATTTCACTATAAATTTCACTCGGTTTCTTGCCTTTCAACACTGAAAAACGAATAACACTTTGTTGTTCCTCTTGCGTGAACACTTTCAAGTGAGGCGCCATTTTGTTTTTGATAGTTTGTGAAATTCTGCATGAATTGTGGCGCCATGTAGTGACCTAAACCAAAATTTCCTGCTCTTTAAAATGGCTATTTCAGTTTTTTTGTACGACATCTGGTTCTCGAATAATAAACAAATATGCAAGACTTTTTGACCGCCTATCAAATGTTGCTGTTGGTGGATACCTTGCTTAGGTGAATTAGAAAAATTTAGAAAAAAAATGGGAAGCTATTTGCTAAACCATGACCCAAGTGATACATTTTATTTCACCAACTGTTCCAGAAATGGAATAGAGGAGGTCTACATTACATTTAGCGCCCTCTGTGGTAGTTTTAGGGTGTTTCCTGGGGGGACAGGCCAAAA
>JAQGBW010002279.1:0-20534 GCA_034698625.1 Julus scanicus
AAAAATTAACAATTTAAATCAAAAAATAAATATAACAAGACCTTGTAAACGTCTTAAAGAATGTGTATACATTTTTATTTTTATTGAAACTTTTTTATTTTAAAAATGAAATGAAGTGCAAATTTTACTATTGAAATACATAGGGTACCAAACCCCCTTAAGATACCATTAATAGATTGCTGCACATTCAGATTACGAAAGTTCATTTGAACAAGAAACATTTGGAATGTTGTAAGTTTTGAACAAGGATCATTAAGGAACCATTAAGGGCTTTTTATAGGCCTACCTTTCTTCCTATAACACATTATACACGCATTTTGCAGTAGGTAATCCTTAAATCCAAGTTGAAAATTCCATATGAACCAACTGCACCAAATCCAAACAGCGTAATAAAACCAAAGTTGTAAAACAATATAAATATTTAGCTCGGAATTCAAAAAAGTATATAAAAAAAATTTAAAATATTTACAAATTGTTCTAATAGAAGTATTTTTGGTTAGGTTTTGACCTTTGAACCAATGAAATGCTGATAGCGTTATCACAGCCCCATCAATCTCGGTGTAAATAATAATGCTTTTGAACCTACAAATAAGATAATTAATTCCAAAGTGCCAAAATCTTCGTCTTAAAATCGCAATTCAATTTTTGGAATTTAAGTAACTTTCGAATGCATTCGAATTTCGAATGTTTCACAACAATTAAATATTATCTCGTAATTTTGCATAAGTTTGGCGAAAATTTATCCAACAAATTTGCATTTTTGAAGAAGTTAACATTGAAGTATCTTATTTTTATCTTAGTTTTTACTCCATTGAATGGAGTGCCATACCGAGGGCTTTAAATACGGCCAAGGAGCACCGATGTGCCACTCTGCTTATAGCATTTAAGTGATTGAAAGCGCTTATATGGATGTTTACATCCTTTTAAGCTGTGATTTCAAATGCGACCAATATTAAAGCACCAATCAATTTTTGTATAGCAACAAAATTATTTGTATTTGAGTGAATGGTTTCGATGAATCTAATTAATCTAATTAACGTGTATGCCCATTATACAAGCATGCCCTACCAAGTTAGGATTTCAAAAGCCCTCCATTAAAGATTTTCGAAAGCTCGCGCTCGTGTTCTTGACTTTCGGCGCTTCGGCTAACGCGCAACGTTGTTCAAGTGGTGGCGCTGCATGTACGAGGGGCAGTCCATAAAAATACTGACAAGCGCATGAGACTATTTACGAGAGCAGAATAATAGCAACTTCGTGTAGTTTTTAAACTTAAAATCAAATTATAATTATTTAAATCAACAAAAGTTTGTAACGACTTCCTAGTTGTCACATCGGGCTTTTATATTTTTGCCAGACAGGAAATTTCGAACGAACACAACACGGATCGAGGACATCGATAAAAATATTTTAAAAAACGATTTTAAAACTTACAGGAATGAAAAAAAGGCACTGTAAACAAAACTACAAAAAGGACAAGACAAAGCAACCCTCTGGACCTCGACAACGTAGTGATAAATTTACGGAAACGAACCAAAATGAGGAGGAGGATGAGCAAAGTTTACCCTCGAGGTTATCTTCCTTACAGCTGACACATGGTATGACAAAATTAACCAAAAAATTGAAATGAATTTATAGATTTATCTCTAATAAAAATACACATTACTCATTTGATTCATCAATTTCATAAATTAAGTCTGGGGATTAAACTTTCTGAGACTCGAGTCAAAAGTATACAGTCTCCATGGAACTTTTTTTTAAAAAAAATCTTGAAATAACAGGCTCAGCTAGGCTGTAATGATTTTAAAATAAGGATCATTTAAAACGTCCACCCATTCACACACATCCGTTCCGGTCCCGTGTAAAACCAAACTGTACTGACCTGAAGTTATTTTTGAAGAACACCTTTTTTGGGATATGTCCAAAGATTTCCAGTATGATAATCAAGACACGACCGAACTAATTTAGATTCTCTCCAAGTTTGAGTTTTATCTTAGAAACACTCATTTTTAATTCCTCCGTTTAGATTCAAACGGAGACGAAGAGGGTAACGAGAATGCGGTCGTTCCCGCAGCGCCTTTTCCCGTAGCAATGTGGGACTTCAACCACTGCGATCCAAAGAGATGCACCGGCAAGAAGCTCGTCCGCATGGGTTTGGTCAAGATGCTGAGGCTGCAGCAGCGTTTCGGGGGCATCGTGCTCACCCCGAATGCCCAACATTGCATCGGGCCAGACGATAGGTACGCGAAGTCACATCTTAGACCGACCGGTTCTTGCGCTGTTCTACGCAGTTGTTTCCAGACAAATGCCGGGGTAGTTCCTCTAAACATCTTAAGAGATTGTAACGACATTCCCGTTGTCTTAGGCACATCATCGAGCAGCACGGTGTGGCTGTCGTGGACTGTTCCTGGGCTCGACTAGAAGACACTCCATTTGATAAAATGAGAATCTGTCATCCTCGCTTGCTGCCGTATTTGGTGGCCACAAATCCAGTGAACTATGGACGTCCTTGCCAACTGTCCTGCGCGGAGGCATTGGCCGCTTCGCTTTACATAACAGGTAACGTTTGTTTTCTTCGATTGTGTCTGCGGTAAATATCGGGATCGAGTTCCTCGTTTTGTGTGGTCAGTTTACTAATCTATCTCTTCCTGGGACTAGGCTTCCAAGAAATTGCCGAACATTATCTTCTCAAGTTTAAATGGGGATCTGGATTCTTCAGTTTGAATTCTGAACTCCTTTCCTTGTACAGCGCTTGTAAGATCGGTGCCGATGTGGTGGCCGCCCAGAACGAATATCTGGAGAAGATGGACAGAGAAAAAACACAAAAAGGTAAAAGTTGAACCGTAATCGAAATGAACAGTTGTGCGTTAAAACCGCTCTTCAATCTAAGATTAAAAATTTCTAGATACGAGCGACGATACATTTTCGTGTCAAACCGGGGAACATTACAATCCGAATCGCACGGTCGGATTATTACCTTCCTCGGACAGGTAACGTCTTAAGATTTCTCGTTTCTGATTTTGCAATTTGGTCTTTTGAAGGCAGTCCGTCAAACTTTCGACAGTTTTGTTTTATCCATAAAAAACCCGTATTTTACGGACTTTAAGACGCTACAGACTATAAGACTCGAGTATAAGACGCACCTGAATTTTGTAGGCAATTTTTTTGAAGAAAAAAGTGTGTCTTATAATCCGTAAAAAACGGTATTTTGATAAAGAGTTGTCAGCCGACGCTGGCGGTAGAGTGGGTTACGTGCTTGCCTCTCGATCGTAAGATGCTGGGTTCGCTCCCAGGTCTAGGTCGGTGGAAATTTTTACGGATGGCCTAAGTAGCGGCTCTTTCGGATGAGAGTTTAAGCCGAGGTTCGGTGTTGATTGTAGCACGCTAAAGACTCCTCGAGAGGGGGTGGAATTCCCCCTCGTAGGCAAAATTCCCAAGTAGGTGTTGAAGGCTCATCTCCTGGCGTTGGTGTTTAGCCCTCGGGTTGCAGAAATAGGCCTACGTTAAAAATCAACAAACAAATAAAAGAGTTATCTAATAATTATTTCTTTTCTTGACAGTTCGAGCGAAAGCGATTGATAAACTGACGAGGATGGATTCGTTTGATACTTTATTGTTTTCTAAGTTTTTTTGAAATGCAGAGCAAAAAAATCTTATTGCTGTCTCGAGAACAGGAACAAAAATAAATACCACACTGGCATAACAAACAACAAAATAAGTATTTAAAAGTCTAGTTTTTTTCATAAACGGTTAAATGATTCGATTACTCCACCAATTGCAATGAGAGACAAAATGCACAAATTGGCAAGATATCAGCGCCGTGAAATTGATGTACGTATCTTGACGTCTGTAAGATATACTCACCAGAAGAGAACAAAAAAATAAAACTTATTAAACGGGGGTATTTTGTACAAATCTGAATAAGCGCGAAGACTCCCGAGGCAAATCTGAGATTGGGTGGGATGAAAACTGATTATTGAAACAAAAACGAGTTTGGTACAAAAAAAAAAGATGTAATAAACCATTTTCCTCACTCGTAATAACCGAGGGGAAAATAGTTTCACGAACGAGGTACCGTTTCGATCAAATCTGAATCGATCCGGGACACTTCCGAGCGCTGTAGTTCATCGAGCTCGAATTTCCGTGATACAAAAAAAAAATGGCAAAATCACGGTGCCGAAAAATAAAAAACGCTCTACGTTAAGAGCAAACTATTTTTCTCCTCGCGGTTTCCAACCACGGGGCCGTGGAAGAGGCTCTGCCTTCGTGGCTCGATTAATATGATCGAGCATGTAATAAATGTGGTTTGGTTCGTGGTTTTTTCCGCTACTATCCGTCTGAATTTTTCCACGATGTAAAATTCATCATCGATTTGGTGAGAGGGAAAGGTTTGTCATGTGGGTCCTTTTAAAGCACCGAAGCGGCGAAATCCCACGGCGGCACCAGGGTCCTTCCTCCTCCAGGGGGGTCTTCTTTCTTCCATCCATCCGAACATCTTCTAAACTACAAAGTTCATTGGCACGTGGGGTGCATCGGATTATTAAAGTCACGTCACGAGCTGAAAACCGATTACTGGAACTGGGGAAACTGCAGTTTTTTTTATCACTGTGCTGGGCGAGGATCTAAACGGCAACTCTCGGAATGTTGTCGGATCCGTCGGAGAACGCTGCTGAAAAGTTTCTCCGGCTACAATGTTTCCGATGTAAACGCAAAACACGCGTCTGGGCGTTTCGGAAACTGCGGCGACTTGGGCGCAAGCGTAAAGACCTCCTTTTACAGTAGCCATAACTGGAACTGCGGCTTAAAAGGACCCACATTTGAAAACCTTTTCGGGCTTCCGAGCCAGAAACACAATCGGCCGCAGGTCCAGCTGACGCGGGAGAGAGGGAACGGCAACGCAAACCGGACCACAATGACAGGAATGTGTGCGAAGCACCGGTTTGCGAGAACCGATAAAAAGGAGGGTTTGGAGGAGGGGTCAAATAAAAAGACGAGCTCAACTCGCGTTAATGGCTACCCAGCTCTGCTTACAATCGATACGAGGTGGCGATTGCTCATCCACCAGCACGACAATCCCGATCGTGCCGAGGAATTTGACGCACTCGTCCTGACTGGCGAATGCCAGCACCTTGGCTACATAGGGCACTGGCAACAGTGGGCGATATCTGAGCGAATATGTGGATGACAAAACGGCATTAAAAAACAATTCGGATTAACGACAACAAAATGCAAAAGGGGGTGTCTACCACTTGGTTTCATCGATCTTATATCGAACATCCTCAAATCTCAAATTTAAAAACACGTACATGGAGTTTTAAAACAACTAAACACTCGGTTACGGATACACGTTTTTTTTTGTAGTAACACGGGTGTTGGGTAGGAGTCCCGAGTAGATTCCCCCGTTTCCTAAATATTAGCTCCTTCACATTTGTTTAAATCGAGATCCCCTTTACTCCAAGTTCAAGGACCCTCGGGGTTCCCTAAATGGTAGCCCTTTCAGATACGGCTTTAAAACAAATAGTTTAAACAAAGGTCCCATGTAAAACCCCTCTACTCGTAAACTAACTTCACGGTAAGGACCCCTAGTCCACCACTGCAGGCAAAGTTCCCGGGGCAGAGTGGGTTACGTGCTTGCCTCTCGATCCTAAGTTGTTGGGTTCGCTCCCAGGTCGAGGCCGGTGGGAATTTTTACGGATGGGAGAAATTATATTTAATTCCCTAAGTGGCGGCTCTTTCGGATAAGAGTTTAAACCGAGGTCTGGTGTTGATTGTTGCACGCTAAAGACCCCTCGAGAGGGGTTCGAGAGGGGGTGAAAGTCCCCCGTAGGCAAAATTCCCAGCCCTCGTGTTGCAGAAATAGGCCAACGTTAAAAATCAACCACACAACAAAATTCCCGGGTAGGTGATGGAGGTAGACGAGTGGGTACTTTACCAAAGAAGGTGGCCCAACACCACTTAAAAAAAAGCGTATATCCGTAACAAGTGTTTACGTCTACTTTCGTTGAAATAATCTCAAAAGATATCAAATCAACTGTGGTATAGTTCTAAATACTTCCTAAAATTCTCCCGAAGGTAGACACCCCGATGAGCTGTAACAACGTCACGAGACATAACGATAAAACTAATTTCAAAACGATTCCTTCACGAACGTGTGAAATACCCACCAATCTCTGCCGATGTTTTTTTTACGCTGCAAGAAAACGGGGTTAAACTTATGGAAAAAAATCTAGGAGGGAGATGGGAGATGGGTATACTCACCGAGTCAAAGAGGATGAGGAGGAAGAGGAAGGGGGATAAGGAGCAGAAACGAGGCAAGAGGAATTGAGTGGCAAAAGTTAAGAGCTCGAACAACAAACGAGGAAGAAAAAAAAATATTTAAAAATGGCGGTTACGTACGATTTGAGCATTGCTTTCAAGGCGTTCTTGCGTTCCCGGTCCACGAACCAATCGATAAGGTAACCTGACATGGCCGGCGCTGACATATACAAACGAAAAAATCTGTGATAATTACTGAGAGCCCAAGCCGAGCGCAGCTCCAGCGCCTTGGAAATGCATTCGTCGCGCTTCTCATCTTCGCTCAGGGAAGCCAAGATTGTAGTCAGATCTAAATTTTGAGGAAAAGAAAACGGACAAGATTAATCCGTAATTCAAAAATCTGCATCTTTAAAAACACCGCAACCAATTGTATTTAAGACCCAAATACAATAATTAATGTTTGCATATTTACCCAGAGTGTTGGCTGTGAATATGTAATAAATTATTCGATAAGCGGTGAATTCGAGTCTATTTTTTCCACCGATTTCCGAATAGAGAGCTTTCAGCTGCGTCTGGCATTGGTTGAACTCTTCATGGTCCCCCTAGAAAAAAATAGAAATGTTCGGAATATTGCGCAAATCTTACTAAAAAAACACAAACTTTTTTTTATCCGGCTTACCTTTTCTAAAGCAATTCTGGCATGAGTTTCGTACACGAGTACCGTAAATTCATCTCGCAGACACTGCACCTGGAATGGCATAAAGATATAAAACTCGTTAGTCAATCGAAAAGCGTATCGCTCAATGTCCCTCAATAAAGACGGATAAAACAAACAACTTAAAGAAATAAAAAAAAATTAAGCTAAACGTACAGTCAAATCTTGTCTAATGGACTTGAGTTGATCGCAAGCGTAATGATAGTCCTTTTTCTTCTGCCAGTGGTCGGTCACCATAACGAGAGAATTCCTAAGGATTTCGACAGGACGTACGGTAGAGGCATCCGGAGCTGCGGTCAACCTCAGATATTGCTTTTCTAGATCCTGACATGTTCCAGCAATGGTCAGGTTAGACCAATCAATATCATTGGCGCCTTCCTCACCAGTCTGGATTTGAAATGATGCAGAAGAACAAAAATATTAAATAATTATTTCCATTAACTAAAATCGAAATATTGCGCTACCAAATTGCTTTTTGTGAGTGTTATTAGGGCGTCTAGTAAATGTACTGACAACAATTCAAGGATGCTAAGGTTAATTTCTTTAATTTTCAAGGAACTCCTCCAACAACCAATTATCCGACTTGTCAGTCAAAATATTTCGTTTCGCAACTAGGTTTAAGAGCTATAAAGAAAATTGAGATATTTCAGTGAGGAAATGTTAAAAAAAATTACCCCATGGTTATTTTGTTTGGCGAGCTTTGACTTCTTTTCGGCATAAACATCGTGAAAACGTGCCGCACGCTTTTGTAGCCTTTCCTCGGAGATCATGTCTTCCTCCAAAGAAAACGAATTACTGGCACCATTTACCCTGAAGAAAGAGAGGATAAAAAGTAGAGATTTAAAGTGTTTATTAACTGGGTCGATTTATCATAACACCTTACAGAGTAGAACCCCCGTTATCCGTCCCGCATGGGACCAAACATTGATCGATTAAGGAAACAATTTAAAAACTTAATAAAACACTCGATAACATGACAGTTAAGAGGGGTTCTACCGTACTGCCGACACTATTCGTATCAAAATGTAAACTTACTTTTTCTTGTTGAGATTTTTCTTCTTCTTCTTTTGCTGCTTTCCCTGTACATTCTGGTTGGAAGTGAAACTGTTTTTGTCGTGCCCTCCTCTATTCTTCTGCGTGAGCAAGCCTCTGTTGGAATAGCTAGAAGATGAAGTCACTGGTGATGGTCCCACGATGCTGGAGCTTAACCTAGAACTACTACCAACGTAAGAACTACAAGAACTTGAACTACCACTGGCGCTGCAAAAAAATTAAAAAGAATGCTGTTAAAATAAATGTGCAGTCCAAGGGTTTGCCCAGAAAAGAAATTTTAAATTTCCCTGACGTATACAGTTTTTAAAACAATTTTCTTTAATCATCTCAACGACTTAACTATTCAAAAATATGGTATGCTTAACCCCCTTAGTCCCCCAATACGCAATATTGTATGCCTGTAAGGCGCTCACCTGCTACGTCGCTTCCTGCGTCTGTGTGGTGGTGACACTGACCTAGACATAGATCGCGAGCGTGAACGCGTACGCGATCTCTGTTTTTCCTTACGACCACTAAAACGATTGCGACTTGACAGCGGGTTTGGCCTTTGCACGATTGAAACTTGACGGCCAGCTAAAGGCGATCTGGTGACTGCAGGTGTCGGTGCGGGGGCCGGTGTCGGTGTTGGCGTCGCCAAATCCTTCGACAGGCTTTCACTATAAACACTGGTGGAAATATAACTTCGAGTTAGTAAAGGAGGTTCTTATTGTCGAGGCCATCAACAAATTGTATAAAAATGGCAATAAATGTCTCCTACCTCGGTAACGGTTCTTTGTCCCAATCTTTGTTCCACACGGTACCATCCTGAAACGCTTTAGTTATCTTACCCTTAAGAGATATCTGCACTTGATCCTTGTCGACATCCATCACGCATTTGGCAAATGCCCTACTCACGTAATTCCTGTAATGAAAGGAGGTGGTATTAGAAATTAAACTTCAAGACAATTACCTGACTATTGAATTCATAATTCATAAAAGAATCACTTTAAATTCTCAGGCCAATCGTCTTGACTTGTCACTGAGTTGGAAGACTGGCTGTTAAACGGCTTCATACCCTGCACTCTAAAAACGATTTAACAATACGTAATATTTAAATAACAGTGAAAAGGGAAATGAATAGTAAAGATAGGTTTTGACTGGTGTCACGGGCCGCTAATGACTGCTTTGCAATACAGGTGGGTTGAGTGGTACAATCGCGCGACTGATTGCATGTTGCTATCATTATTTATTGAACACTTTTTTTTTTGCCGTTATACTATGTTCAACAGTTGAGCCCTTGGAAGTTTCCGTATAATTTCTATGAGTCGGAAAGTGATGTATGCAATAGTCATAGAAGCCTCTTTACATCATAAAAGATTATTGCATCGTCCATTTACATTTCGTCAATGTTACGCTAACAACGAGATTTTTACTATAAAACATGCTCTAGCGATTCAACTGTAGTACATCGCACCAGTCAAAACCCAACTTTAAGAAGAATAAACCACTCAATCTAGGTTTAAGACATAACTTATTTTCTACAGATAACAGATCTTAAAAAACTCCCTTTCAAACGAAAAATTACCTCGGCTTATTATTTTGACTGCCCACGCTGCCAATGGATGGAGCATTTTGGTAATGTCCGTTAAGCTGATGTGTTATTCCCGACGAAGACTGCGACAAATGAATTCCGTTGTCAGACTTTGCCTGCGACGAAGACTGCTGCTGCTGGGCTGAAAAACTGTCGTCACCTTTCATATTATCGCTGCTATTTTCGTTACCGCTACCGTTACCATTGAAATTGGACTCCGCAGAATTGGACTGTTGAGAGTGATTGCGCTTGGCCAGATTAAATTTTATGCTGCCAGCACCAGGGGCTTCTAGAGAATGAGCAACACAAGGTTTATGTAAAAAAAAAAGCCAGAGAAATCCAATAGCAATTTCACAAATAGCACGAGATTGATTACGTTTTGGTCTGTAAGATCCCCTGTTGTTATTAAAGGAATGCTGCATGTAAGGCGTGGGCGATGAATAACTATTACCATTATCACCTTGTGAGCTAAACGAATTTTGGCAGCTGATATCTTCCGAAAAGTTCTCCGAATACATTTCCCGGTTGACTCCAGGCACGGATGCCGTACCAAAGGGCATGCCTGAAAGAAAAGTTATGGGCATTAGTCAAGATGCTAAAACAAGAAATTCACAAAGTTTCTCAGCCATTTATTACCTGGCTGGCTTCGTAAAGGTCCACATGGATTTATCTGAGGTGAAGGAGGAACAGCAGGAGTGGGCATTTGGTTGATTGGAGGGGTTTGAGGTTGACCATAACCTGGATACATATTCTAAGCAAAGAGAAAAATACAAGATTGAATAGACGATAACATGCCATGGTACTGAATTTATAATTGCAGTTGATAGGCCAAATTACGCTATACTTACAGCATATTGTCCACTCCAATTGCCATAATTGTTGTAATTTTGAACAGCATTATATTGCGGATAACTACAAAATATAAATAAAAACCTTGTTAAATCCATCAAGTCAATGTCAAGCATGTGAATATAAGTTCAAAGGATCTAACCTTCCTGGTGGATATCCGTACATTGGATATCCATTTGGTGGATATGGGTAAAAAGTTTGCATTGGATATGCATGGGGTAGCTGCTGTTGGGTTTCAGCAATTAATTTCTGCTGAGGAGAAGGACTGGAGGAATTTTTCTTCGCCTGAGTTTCCAACTGCGTTTTTTCTAAAGCTTTTCTGGCATTTTCCCATGCCAGATTTTTTTCTTCCATACTTGCCATTGTCCTTTCTTCGAACACTATCGAACACAAAATCGCGAATAGGCCTAACCCCTAAATGGCATTAAACCCCACTTCGTAAAAATCCGATATTTCTTATTGAAAACACAAACTTAACTTAAAACTAAATATTCCCTAACCCCTGCCGCGTATATTTTTAACCAAGTATTGCACGATGCACTATTATAAATCGACAGAAAATAACTTTTAAAGTGTGACCTTCCCGGATTTCAATCAGCAATGATCCAATCACTAAACAAGATGGCGATTCTACGGAATCCCTGAACAAAAGAAAGAACTGTTTTCCACTAACAAATTAGAGCTATCGTACAAATTTAAAAATCTCAAAAAAAAGTTCTGCATGGCTTGAAAATAATTAATAAAATTGCGTATTATATAATAAAATGTGTTTTAAAAACCGTTAAAATGTTTTCTAAATAATGTCTAATTCATTCTACGGAGACCCTGAACAAACAAACAAAAAAGAATTCTTTTCGATTCCAAAAGGTTAAAAAAGTGTGTCAAGGCTTAAAATAATTAATAAAACTGCATAAAAATATCAAAAAAAAAATATTAAATGCATGCCTATAATAAAATAAGCAAAATGCTATTGTTGAAAATTACACAGACGTCAAAAGCAGGGTCACACTGGAGATTACGCGGTAAAATTGAATTGGAACGCACAAGAAATGTCATAAAATACACAATTTGACGTAATTTCCTGTTGTAGTATTTTAAAATGCTATAAGAGGAATAGTTTTAATGCATTTTCAGTTACTAATAATCAGTTTTTTTTTATTAAATAATGTAAAATTAAGATTTAGTGTACAAGAAAACAGGTATAAATTGTTTGTAAATTACTAACAACATAGTGTAAGCCGACAGCCGATGGTTAAATCACGTGATCGCAATCTCTAAACATATTTCCCTAGATCTGACAACATTGTAATCAGTCTACCCGTCTGTGACGTCAAAGTATTCCTCCGCCATAGTGCAATGCGGTTTTCATGTTTTTCTAACTGCGCGCCTTATAAATAAACAAAATTGTCCGCTCTTTTAACAAATTCCTGCTTCCAATCCGAGGTAGCGTTAATAAAATATCTCTTCCTTTTCATCAAACCAATTGTCATGGATTTTTTCCCCCCTTTATTTTGTGTTGAAGTCTATGTTTGTAAATGCGATCATTCTTCACCCTTGCTAATGACGTATGTGCTTGTTATTTCGAACAAGATGGCGACCAATTCGGACGAAGAGCAAAGTCTGAGAGAATGTGAGGCGTATGTTCAACGCCATAATATCCAACAAATATTAAAAGATTGCATCGTGCAATTGTGCGTTAGCAGACCAGAAAATCCAGTTTCGTTTCTAAGGGAATACTTCCAGAAATTAGAAAAGGTAAGAACGAATTGTTCCATTTTCTAGTCCCCACAATTTCTACCTGAAAATTTGCTGAGAAAAAAAATATATAAAACGTGCTAAAATGAACGCCTGTGAAATAAATCCGCTTAAAAAAACAGGACAACATGATGTTAACATAGAAATATATTTAATGAGACACGGAAAAACATTCGATTTGCAAATTCCAGGCGTTATCAAATATAGTTACCAATGCCTCACTTTGGGAAAATGGCCGTTTTTGACTTGTGTTGATGAGCTTGTATCAAAATACCTTTATTTCTTTTGGATTAATCTATTAAAATATATTGACCATGATATGAAATCAAAACATAAATCGGCATTATTTCCGAGTCGAACGAAGCCAGAAAAAAACGAATCTAAGCACCCAGTAGAAAAGACCCCAACCTCACTTAATTACGATAGAAAAATAATAATACATTTTTTATACAAAAAAAAACAAAACATGCGCAATAACAATTAATTATCAATTAAAAACTGCGATCAAGCGCCATCTGGCGTCAGGTGTTGTCGATAATGGCCCCTGGACTAAATAACCGATGGCGCCACCTATAATATTAATTGCCCAGGGTTATTCAGATCGCTTTCAAATCGTTTACATATTTATTTCCACACTAATCCAAAACCAACGTTATTCTAATTGAAATGTGGCCAGTGTATAAACGTGGGCTAATTGGCATGGGCCTACGATTTTGAGGGGCCCTACCTCCCCTGGTAGTCAAAAGGGATCCTACCTCCCCTGGTAGAGAGTCGAGAGGGGCCCTTCCTCCCCTGATAGTCAAGAGGGGCCCTTCCTCCTCTGGTAGAGAGTCAAGAGGGGCCCTACCTCCCCTGATAGTCAAGAGGGGCTCTTCCTTTTCTGGTAGAGAGTCAAGAGGAGCCCTGCCTCCCCTGATAGAGATTCAAGAGGGGCCTTACCTCCACTGGTAGTCAAAAGGGCTCAATCTTCCCCTGGTAGAGAGTCCAGAGGGGTCCTACCTCCCCTGGTAGAGTCAATAGGGGTCCTACCTCCCCTGGTAGAGTCAATAGGGGCCCTACCTCCCCTGGTAAAGTCAAGTGGGGCCCTACCTCCCCTGGTAAAGTCAAGAGGGGCCCTACCTCCCCTGGTAAAGAGCCAAGAGGGGTCCTACCTCACCTGGTAGAGTCAAGAGGGGTCCTACCTCACCTGGTAGAGTCAAGAGGGGTCCTACCTCCCCTGGGAGAGTCAAGAGGGGTCCTACCTCCCCTGGTAGAGTCAAGAGGGGTCCTACCTCCCCTGGTAGAGTCAAGAGGGGTCCTACCTCCCCTGGTAGAGTCAAGAGGGACCCTACCTCTGGTAAAGTCAAGAGGGACCCTAACTCCCCTGGCAAAGAGTCAAGAGGGACCCTACCTCTGGTAAAGTCAAGAGGGGCCCTACCTCCCCTGATAGTCAAGAGGGCCCTACCTCCCCTGGTAGAGAGTCAAAAGGGACCCTACCTCCCCTGGTAGAGAGTCAAAAGGGACCCTACCTCCCCTGGTAAAGAGTCAAAGGGACCCTTGGCCCTACATGACCATGGGTCCTCCTGTAAAAATTAAAAATCAAACAAATGTAATTCCCACGCCTTTACCTTACATGAAATGAGTGAAGCAAATGGCCCATTGTTAATGTTTCTGAAACTGCTAAATTGCAGAACAGCAGAATTTCAGCATAATCTTTGATGTCACAAAAGCCATGAAACCCAAACAAGTTGGAAAGTTAAATAAGTATTTGCATTCATCGCGGTTGCAGACTGTGCAGCAAAACCTGGTTTGCATATACACTCGAGCTATTCTAGGATGCACCGTTATACATTTACAGAGTTACAGACGTGTTTTTTTTTTTTTTTTTTCAGTTTCAAATCTAGATAACCCTCTTCTGCTGCGGCAAAGAGTGATTCGGGTTATCTGGATTCTCCGGGGTGTCATGTTTTGGTCGTATTTATATTTTTAAAACTTTAGGTACTTTAACAACGGTGCTCGAGATTCTCGGATTGTACATAGGGTGACCAACTTTTTGCCAATGAAAACGAAGAACATAATGCAAGCGGGACGTGGGAGTAAGGTCCTGGGTCCACTTTGCCAAAACGAATTTCCCGATAAATTACAAATAAATCCCATCACACACAACGGATCAGATCGGCTCGGCATCGATCGAGTTACACATTTCTTCAAATATCGAAAAGGAGGACACTTTTTGAGGGAAGGACAAAACTTAAAAATAAGGGACTGTTCTCCCTAAAGGAAGACGGTCGGTCACCTTATTGTGCATAATATTTAATTGCATTTAGACACGGCACGGCTCAAATTCAGGACATTGAAATGTTCCCGCACTTTCAGCCACATCCAGAATTTGTTACGGGCAACTATGAACATTCCGCGAAGTTGACAAAAAAGCCACAATCTCTAAATTGATACTTGCCGAGGTCCATGCGCAAAAACTTGTCTAGACGATGGAATATTCTTTCTAGACAACATATGATGTCCATGTCGCTACCGCCGTAGAGGACCAGTCACCTGAAAATGGTTACGGCCCCTATGCCCTATTCGTTTGCAGACAGAGATGTCCTGGAACATGCTAATCCAGGAGATTACCCAGCTACGGTAATGTCACGAGAGCCCATTTATTTGAGAAAAGCAATGGTCAGCGGCACATGAAGGAAAGGAAGCAAAGGGCTCGTTGACCGGACACCATCAAAACCGATACCAGCTCTTGAAGGAATCCGTGGAAAATTGGAAATCAGAAAGTTGACGTACGGAATCCATGACTGAACGGATAGAAGTCTTAAATATTTTTTTTTCAGTTTAAATCCGATGAGCCCCTCTGTCGGACCGAGGAGCCACTCAGAATATCCAGGTGCTCCGTGAATGGACCGCGATTAGCGCAGTGTCGGGTAATTTATTTTTTCAACGGGTGCCCGAGATCATTAGCTTAGTGACCCATTTTTGCATATCATTATTTTAGGATTTTATATTGTTTTTTTTTTAATCGTATATAATGCATATAGGAATTTTTTCCCTTATTATATCTTAGCTGTCCCGTCTGGAACCCCTCGAGTTTTCCTCGGAGGGAATGCAAAACACGCCCGAGTTTTCCCTCCGAGGAAAGCGCAAAACACGCCCGAGTTTCCATTTCCGATGCATTTTATGGATTTATATTTAACTCTGGCTTCTTCCCCCATCATCGGCGAGTTATTTTTAAAGTCGCATTTATCATTTTGATCCTAGGTCGTTGTGGCTTTTGGAAGGTAGAAGCACCAAAAAAGGCACAGAAATGAAGGAGATTTCATTCATGTGAAATTTCGCTTTTGGAGGATGGAGGAAAATACAGCAGGAATTTGTGCAAAGATCATTTTTTTTTGGCATAGGTGTACAAGTGGGGCACAAACAAATGTACATTAGGTCGTCTAGATCGGACCGAAACTTAATTCTCGGACGACTCTCGCAAAGTTGAAACTAGGGATTCTTGAAATCATTATCACTCGTGTGATAAACTTAACATGCGAATAATTATAGCCATGCATGGATCATACGAGCCCTTATATGGCCATATATATCCAAATGGGCCTAATAAATTTCATGCATTGTCCATGTTGGATTTGTTCGTATCAATGTTGCAAATATCCGGTCACAATTCCATACAAAAGTTGCACATGGGGCTTGAAAAATATGTGCATTTATCCAGTTTGTGCAATTAACCGGTTTCACATCATGTTGAGATCAGGAAAAAAGTTCAGGGCATGGAGAACATGTGCAGTTATCCGGTTTGTGCAATTAACCGGTTTCACATCTTGTAAAAAACATTAGGGCATGGAGAATATGTGCAATTAACCGGTTTCACATCATGAAAAACATAGGGCAAAAGTTCAGGGCATGGAGTATATGTGCAATTAACCAGTTTCACATCATGTAAAAACAAAGAAAAAGTTCTGGGCGTGGATAGTTTGTGCAATTAACCGGTTTCACATCATGTAAAAAACAAGGAAAAAGTTCTGGGCATGGAAAGTTTGTGCATTTATCCGGTTTGTGCAATTAACCGGTTCCACATAATGATAAAACAGGGCAAAAGTTCATGGCAAGGAGAATATATGCAATTAACCGGTTTCACATCATGTAATAAACATATATGGGCAAAGATTCAGGGCATGGACAATATGTGCAATTAAGCGGGTAATGAGATTTAAGCTGTATATGAGGGTGATGTATTCTAATTATTATATAATTAAATGAATTAATATTATTGTTTATTACCTATTTAATGTGCATGCTATAATTTAATAGCATTCTATAATTCCTCTATTAAAAATCAAATCATGATTTATTTAAATATCCTAACGGGTTTTTTTGAAAATATGTGAAATGACTGAAGTCTAAAAATTTTAGTTACATATGACATGTGCCAATCAATATACCATTGAACGGATAATGTACTGATATTTGCAACCCAGTTTTAAATGCCCCAACCTCAGCCCATCGATTATTCCCTTCTCTAATTAGAAATATGTTTTATGTATAGACGTAAGACCTAAACTACTCGTACTAGTATTTACGAGTCCATAAATTCGTACGACCCAGTTTCACGTAGGAAATTACCAGTAGCCTAGATTTCGGGGAGTCCTACAAAACCGGGGATTGATCTCAGGATAACGCGCCTGCTTTTATTAAAGTAGACAGAGCCATTTTATTTTACTTTAGAAAAATGGAGAAAAAAATACTATTCGTATCAAGACGTGTTGAGCATTTGAAATTTCAAAGTGTTGTGAAGCAGATAATATCCGATACTCCAGATTTAGCACAATTTTCCGTCATTATTACTGTTTTGGATGTTAAAATAACTTGTATAAGTTACGTGTGAAATATTTATTTTAAACAACAAGAAGTTATGAGAAACTTAACTTGACAAGAATTACAATAATCAAAAACATTCCAACATTAGAACAATAAAATTCCAAATAAGCGCGAGATTGAGAACTGCGCGTGCATGAGATTTAGAACTGCATGTGCACATGCACGTGACTGTGACGTCACGTGCTGTTATGGCAGGGTTCCACATAACTGGAAAACTTGGAATTGTCCGGCAAATTGGATTGACTTGAAAAAGTCGAGGAAATTCCCCAAAAATAGTTTTCTGTAATTTTGGTCATTTTGTTTTGTATTTTCTTATTTATTAACTCGAAAAGTAGGTTTAGGAGAATTTTTGTTTAATTTTATCAGTTCTAAAATTCTCGTGGACACTATTAGCCTGTAAAAGATGTGGCTAAACCAAAAATTGACCACATATGGACTTATTTGGTCATTTATTTGGATAAATATGACCCATAATGGCTAAACATGGTTATTTATAGGCCAAATAGGGTCCATAAAATCATTTTAGATAAAAATGTTTCTACGCCCTATTAATAGGAGAGTAAAAATCTGTTTTCAAGCAAACACCGCAATCTGTGCTCAAGTGTCCGCTGTATTTACCGGGATGACCATCCAGAAATACGCGTATCCCCGGCAGCGTAAGTGTGTCTCGCAATAATCAGAGCTCTACTCTCCAGTTTGTTTTTCTGCAAACATTATCGATAATATTTTGAAAAGAAATTACGTAAATACGGTATTCATTGCGATAACGGTAACTCGCATGCCAAGAGTCGATACCTCTAAATGAAAATGCGATTAGACGTATCTGTTTGGCGATACGGCACAATCGTGTCCTTATCCTTCGCAGACTCCTATCAGCAATTATATTTTTACCTAGCGATTGAAAATCCTACGAGAGAACATAAAATAAGGTTTAAAAAAAAGGAGCAGCGAAGCAACGCTCGCTTTACCTGGAAAATTGATTTCGGATGCGACGACCCAACCCTGCTTAAATGCCAGAGCCGAATGGCGCCAGCGCAAAATCAATCGGGGTCCCTCGGAGGAGTTTGCTAACTCTCCCGTTGCCGTAAGCGTGACTTAAATCCGTATCGGATCGACAACCGTGATTCCAGTGGGTTTGGTCGGAGCCTGGATACCGTAGTTTCTAATAGCCGATAGAAGTCAAGAAAAAAAAAGGATTACACGAAACATGGGCAGCGTTTGCGGTAGTTGCTGCGGCGATAGCGGAGGAAAGACCCAAGTTGATACGCCCGATGCAGAGGACCCTAGAGCCGTGACAGAGGCACCGAGATTCGCCAAGGCGAACACCAACACCACCAGGCGTAACACGGTCCAGGACATTGCGAATAGGAGAAAATCAGTAAGTGTCGATTGATATCACCGCCCAGTCTGCCATTTGGGTTGGTATTGGCTAGGTGTACGAGAGCTCGGGTCCTTACCTCTCCTGACGCTGGTTCTGGTGGCCTCCGAGTACCGAGCGGAAGCATCCTCATCTGTGGATATCGATGGATCCGAGTCTCATCCGAGCAATTTGACTAAAATTCTTTTCTCTCAAAACACCGATGTCAGAAATGTTGCAAAATGCACTTAATGTCCGATAAGATGTTCACCGAGAAGGTATCTTAGTTTCAAGTCGGTAAGTCTTAAGAAGTCCAGATGTTAAAATCACGTTTACGTCGAGGAAATCACGGCCGGTGGAAGTCCAGACGTGGCAATGGACCCAGATATGTTTCATCGATTATTTGCTTTCCATATCTTTATTCTCAAGGGCAGGTAACAGAAAAACATCGATTGTTATCTCGTACGGAGAAATTTCTCGCTATCGGGTTTGACATCGTTACATTCAAAGTTTAAAATTGATACAAGATACAAATTTGGGAAATATTAATGGGGGAACGTGAAATGGCCGCGGGAATCCAAATTATCCGAGGTTGACTAACCGAGGCAACTTATCTCCCCATCACGAGTTTCCGAGTCTGATGACCGTGTAATTTTATTTTTCAGGAAGCAGCCAGCAAAGCCAAGCAGCAGGTTTCCCTCGCCACAACTCCCCCCGGAGAGGAGACTGACGAATCCCCAGCGCCCAATGCCACGCGCCGTCCCAGAAGAGGGGCTGTCAGCTCTGAAACAGTCACGGAGGAAGATGCATCCAACTACGTCAAGAAGGTGACGACCGTTACTAGCGAGCAGTTTGTTAAAACCTTTCCGAACTATCGAATAAAAATTTCTTTATCTTCATCGACAGGTCGTCCCCAAAAATCCGGCCACGACGGCTGCGTTGTCCAGAGCCATTTCGAAAAACGTTTTATTCTCGCAGATGGACGAAAACGAAAAGAGGTCCGCGAGATTCGGCTAAAATGGAAATTACCTCGGGTTTACGAAGGTGGTCCTAATATATTTTGCTTTTTCCGCACAGCGACATTTTCGACGCCATGTTTCCCGTGACGAACAGCGCGGGCGACACGATCATCTTGCAGGGCGACGAAGGCGACAATTTCTACGTTATCGACCAGGGAGAAGTGGACGTAAGTTGACACGGCAGTTGGCGTTTAGTCGGTCACCCTTTTTTTCGTTTGCTGACGTTGTCGTTCTCGGTTCCGTCTTGCAGGTGTACGTTAACAGTAGTTTGGTAACGACGATCGGAGATGGCGGGAGTTTCGGTGAGCTGGCTCTTATCTATGGAACTCCGAGGGCGGCGACGATCAAGGCTAAGACGGACGTGAAGTTGTGGGCCATCGATCGGGAAACCTACAGGAGAATTCTCATGGTGAGTAAGATGTTGACGATGATCTACTAAGTCCATCGAGGTTCTTTTTCCACAATTTCAAATCAATCTCGAACGTGATGATAAATCTTTGCAGGGCAATACGATCCGAAAGCGAAAGATGTACGAAGAATTCCTTTCCAAAGTATCCATTTTAGGTGAGTGTCGTTGCGCAGGGTTCCCACATACCTGGAAAACCTGGAAAAGTCAGGGAAAATGTAATATTGGGAGAAAAGTCAGGGAAATTTACTATAAAAATAGTTGAACTTATAAACCAGTGAATTGTGCTGAACTTTAAGCCATATGGACAGAATGAGGGAAAATTCGTTAGCCTTCATAAGTTAAGTTTTCTACTAGTGATGGTAATTTTCACATCTGGATGTCATATTTCGGCCCTTTTTGAATGGAATTAAAAATTCGATTTCCTGTAGTAAAGATGCAAGTTTTCTTCAGTAAAAATAGAATAAAAATCCGATTTTCCTGCAATAAAAAACTGATTTTTCTGTGGTAAAAATGCAAATTTTCTGATGCAAAATTGCATTTTTCGTGAATAAAAATCCGATTTTCCTGCAGTAAAAAACTGATTTTTCTGTGGTAAAAATACAAATTTTCTGATGTAAAATTGCATTTTTCGGGAATAAAAATCCGATTTTCCTGCAGTAAAAAACTGATTTTTCTGTGGTAAAAATGCAAAT
>JAQGBW010002280.1:0-20533 GCA_034698625.1 Julus scanicus
GATTACAGTCCTTCCTTTCACTTCTCAAGTGAAAGGGCACAAACCATAGGGGCACTCAATAGGTAGTCACCTCAACGGATGATATAAGTTAATAATAAATTCCATTTTTAATTAATGGCAAATAAACATGGCGCACTTGTACACAAGGTACATAAATATAAGAAATTGCCTAAGTCACACATTCGTGGATCAAGGGTTCAAGAGCTGAGCTAGTCTGGCTCTTTTGATACAAATTTCCCCCTTATATAACCTGGGTCCTATACAGGAGCAACGGGGCTGGAAGGATCCAATAGTGCCTTGAGTCAACTTACTTGTTGCCCCCGTATTGGCTCTCCAAGCAGACAAGGAGGAGCAAATATAATCACTAATGAAGGTAAACAACCCGAAGTTTGTTTACCTGAAAAGGGGGGAGGTTTAAGAAAACCCCTTAAGAAAATCCCTTAATTAAATTAAATTTCAGAACACATTACGCGAATACAAAAATTCTAATTTGTGTATAAAAATTCCACAGTTTTGACATGACAATATCACAAGTTTCACAACCCTACACTCTATCGAATGACCCTATGCACACTCAGGTGTGTTCTGCCGTAAAGTGTTTTATTTAGCATGATTATTTTTATTATTGGCTTGATACTGATGTCATTTGAATCATAAGTCAGATACATAATTACCAACTATCAGTTCTAAGTATGTGGCAATTTATATATGCTGCATCAGTATTCTGTACTGAACATATTATTATTATTTTATTTACTGTTACATTCAATTCTAAAAGGAACGATGAAACCATAATTAGCAATCATAGATTAATGAAAGTAAAATAACCCTATAGGAAAATTATTTGAACTCATAACTATATGATTAATTAAGGCTAAATATCATTTTAGAATTTTTTCAAGTTTTCTAGACATGAGGTCAAGAGATAATGGACGTCCCCATGTGTGGACATGGTGACATGACTGTGGCAAAATGTAATAACTTTGTATGAAAAATTTGCAAGTTTTATTTTCAATATAAAAATGCAATTCGAACATGCTACTTATTCAAGTGGAACAATTTGAAACAACTTTCTTCACTTAAAATGCAAAGATAAAGCTTGCACTTTTCACAGTACATCCGTGTTTTGCTATTGCATCCAATGCGGCGGCACCGACTAGCATTTTTTTTTTGATTTTGTATTGCAGGTCAATGATAATAGCCTTCTAGACGTATATGTTGACTTGGGCATGCATTAGGTAGTTGTTTTTTAGATGTTGCAATATTTTCTGGAGAATTTCCTTGGCTTGGCATACCCATCTTCCTTTTTTGAGGTGGTAAACCACATTTGGCTAAACCTTGAGTCCATTCGAAATTTGAGCAAATCCATCTGCTTTCCTTTTTGAATTTGTCATTGTTCAGCATCCTGTTTATACTGAATCCAGCAATTGACAATTACTAAATCAACAGCATGAAAGATCATCCAGAGTGTCCACTTCTTAGATCCAACTACTGTTCTGTACAATGCAATCAAAAAGTTTATTTTATCAACACCTCCCATGAATAATTGTACAATTGCACTACCTCTGGCCTTGAAACAGAAATATACGATTTTTCAGACTTGCTCCAACGTTTAACTAAAATCAGTAATACCAATACCTACAAAGTTTGATCCCAAAAGGAATCATTTGTTGTTAAACCACTTTGTTGCAACAACACTTTCTTCAATGTTGACAATTTCACATGCAAACCCTCTTCCAGCCTTCTTCATAACTGCATCTATCAGGAGGAGGATTTACACTAATGCGATTTGATTGAATTGTTCCTGCAGCAGGGATTTCATTTTCTCTCAGGTATTCAAGCAAGTGGACCGAAGTGAAAAAATTATCGAAATACAAATGGTAATTGTTTCCGGTAGGAATTTGCTCAGCTAGATTAACAACAACACCACTGGATAATCCAAATTCCTTTAAAGTATCTGGAGAAATTTTAGTAGATTTTCCTTGGTATATCAAAAAGTTGAACATCATGCCACTGTGCCCACAGAGTAAAAAGATTTTGACTCCCCATGGATTGAGTTTGCCTCTGATGTATTGCTTGATATCTAACTGTCTCCTGAAAGGTACCATCTGCTTATCAATGCTCAGTTTTTTTTCTAATAACAATGTCTTGCATTTTTTCAAGATTGCATCATAAATTGGTCGCACAATGCGCATTACAATGTGCATTGAAAAAAAGTTGTCATGATTCCACTCCATTGGTGTTTATTTCCTTTTGCAGCTGTTGAAGTGCATAAATGTTGGTTAGAATTGCCATATCTTGAGAAATACTTTCTGGTAAATACTCCAATGCTGTTTTAGGTTCCAAAATATAAGTTTGAATACAAGAATCAAATGTGGTATCTGTTTTAGAAAAGTTTTTTTTCGATATTTGTGTTTTTTTCCCCGATGTTGTAGCCTTTTATTTATTTTTTTCTGTGGAAATAACTTCTTGTTCTGATTCTAAATCAGCATCCTCTTGTGAACTGCTGCTTGATTTGTCCAAATATATGTCCTAGTCTATGTCATTGCTGCTGCAAGCAACTTCCTCATGCATTCCAATATCTTTATCCTCAAACTCAATATCAGAATTTGATTCAAACATTATAGCATCAAACATCAGATTTGTTTGATGAAACCCAGTATGCTTATTATGTTTTTGATTTACAGTTTTGTAAAATGATGTTGGAGGAAATGATGAGCAACCTAAGTGAAGTTCATGCATGCAACCACATATTAGATGCACTAATTATCATTTATAACTGCAAAAATATCACTCATTATCATCATCTAATTGTTTATAAGTACCTGAAATTGGATTGTTTTTGTCCATTTTCAGCTGCCTTTGTCACTGTGTCCTTAAATGTGGACAGGGAAAATTGATAAACTTTTCTCTGATAAAATATTGTTCAAATTTAGAAATGAATCAGTTAATCTACTCACAAATTCATCCACTTTAACATTACCTTAGAGATTAAAGCAAATTCTTTCAAATAATAGTAATGAAAATTTTTTGTGAAGGCTAAATTGAAAAAAATGTGACTACCAAAAACCCCAACCTTGGACAGCATGAGTTTGACAAACATGCCACTAGATGGCATCAACGCCTTAGCTAAGCTGTTGCTATAGTCCCCCTCTTCCTCCTCAGTGAAGGTTGAAATTTAAATGATGAAGTAAATAAGAAATACCATGTTTGTAATGTCTTCATTTGTGGACATAGTGACTGAAGGGGTTAACAATGGTCCACAATTCAAGATCCCACCACCCCACTCAATCGACCTCTATAATATGTCGCTAAGTTTGGTTCTCCAATGTTGACAGCCCCTAACACATGAATGGTTAGTACACTCAAACAATTTAACTCGTAGGTTAAAGGGCAAGTCATTCCACCAGGTAAACGTTCTATATGGAAAACACTTATCCGAAAGTGAACTAACCACAGTATCACTATGCAATCAGGCTCATAGTTGTTTTGAAGCCCTCTCGAGACTTAAGGTGTTGCTTTCCCAAAAAAAGGATGAGCTAAATTTCTCAATGAGTTGCCTAATTCTACCAGGTCAGAAAACTAGTAATTTGTCAAATGAGAATATATTATGCTTTTTACATATTTTGGTGATTAAGCAGACACGGGGAAGACTATGCCATTCGAATTGCTCTATTATAAGCAACTCAGACGGGTATAAGGTAATTCTTTGATGTGGAAGTCCATACTATTATCCCGTATGTTAATATAGGGATCAATTTAATGTTAAATATGATAGTTATCTCCTGAGTAGTTAGTATTCTATTTAACCTCCTAAGTAGGAAAATGAGTCCATGAATTTTACTAATAGTTCTCTTTATATGGACAGAAAAGTTTAAGTGTGAGTCAAAGATGACTCCAAGGAAGTTAGCAGAGTTCCCTTCAGGATTTTAGCATGAATTATAAGCATGTCAGTTTATTTGGGTTCAGCTTCATCATGTGATCAATGTACCATTATCGCATCACTTCCAAGTCACGGTCCATTGTGATAATAGCTGTCTTGTTGGGTCACTTTGTTAATTTTCATTTGTGGGATTTTGCTACTCAGCTTTAAGGAATTTTTAATATAAACAGTGTAATCTTGATATTTTGAATGATCAAATCTTATTCTAGTCTTGTAGTTAACGGAGGAAGATACGGCTTGCCATATTTTATCTGGTTTCTTCATAATGCTAGCTCGTTTGGCTTCCTTGACCGCTTTCTTATAAAGTTTGTTTATATATTTAAACTGTTGTGGTGTTTTCTTTCCATTCCTTATATCTTTATAAGTTAATTAAGTGATTTATGCTGGTGTCAGTACAGATATATATATATATATATATATCCCCGATACATCCCTGATATTTTCATCCATACTGATAGTCATTAAAGTGTCAGTACAAATATAGGGATATGCCAGCACTATAGCAATAGCTGCCATTAGCTGGTATATAGTGATCCATGCAGCTTGAGTACGTACTGGTATATAGTTATCCATGTAGCTAGAGCACTGGTATATTGTGATGCTAGTTCTGATATAGTGATGCCAGCACATGCATGCATGCGTTAAAATTTGTGCTATTTATTTTATATATAATAAGTGAAACCTTATAACATTTGTGCCTTTAATATGAATGTAAGTATAAATAAGCAAAAATGGTTGAATAATTTGCATATATACAATTATGCATGGATAATGCAGAATGTTTAATTGTTGGAGTACATATATATATATATATATATATATATAGGTTTACAATGAGCTAGCTGTATATAGCTACTAATGGTCAGTATAATGTATAACGATGTCAGGAGTTCCTACTGATATCATCACATGTCAGTACAATCAGACTGATATCAGTATGAAATTTCTACTGATTCCTACTGATCTTTTCACCAGGGTCTGTTACAATTATATCGTCTAAGTTATGTTATGTTAAATAAACCTGATTATTGCTGTAACAACCTGTCTTATGACTTATCACCACCTGGTACCCCTCTTTCATACCTCACCTCAGGAAATAGAGACCCATAGCGCTTCCAAAATTCAGAGCCCGGGTTACGCTACCCCTAACCTATTCCCTACATCCTAATAAATTAATGTTACATGACCACTCCTAAACAAAGGTAACCTTAGGAGGGGGAGTGGGTAACAGATATTACTATATGGATGTCAGTACTAATTTATAGTGATATTACTTTATGGATGTCAGTACTAATTTATAGCGATATTACTATGGATGTCAGTACTAATTTATAGTGATATTACTATATGAATGTCAGTACTAATTATAGCAATATTACTATATGGATGTCGGTTCTAATTTATGTGAGCTGGTAGTGATGTGAGTAGTATCACTGAAATGTTAGAATTTAATTACCATACATGCGCTTATGTAGCAGTATGTACATGCCTGCATGACATTATATGTGGTTCCTAGTTGTTAAATTAATGCATTAATAAATACCTATCAATTATAAACTCCTGAAATTGCATTTCAAAAAAGTACAATTGCAAACTACATGCATGGTACATACAAGTTAGTCAAATGCATCTAAGTTTTTATTATAATTAAAAACTGTTCAGTCTTAGATTTCCCCTAATCTTAAAATTGAAAAGTAAAAGTTACAAAATAGCCTTTACTTTTACTAGTCCTTTAATGGCTTTGATACTGCATGGTTATTCGTCATTATTTTATCAGACAAGTATTTTCTTGCGCAAGTCAAACGTTTCGAAGCTTCTACTCTAGAAACATTTTTTTAAATAATTCTTTCCTTCAGTTTAGCTTTAATCGCTTCAACCTTATATGGTGTTAAAGGCGGCTTAACTGAGCTGTGTTTTTTCTTTACGTGCTTTTTCAGTAACACTTTAATTTTTCAACACAGCAGTACCCCAAATTGTTGTGGCCAGATTCTTGCAAAACAATGAATCCCCATCCTTGTCGGATTTCACTCCAGTGCTGATAACATTATTGTTTTGAATCAATTTAGATATCAGACCCAATGGATTAATGTATATTGCAAGGAGTGTTTTAAACTGTTGGTGTCTGCTCACTAACTTCTTACAACCAGATACCAACAGGTCAGTTCACTGACACGAGCCTAGTAACAACCCTAATGTTCCCCATTGACTTCCTAGCTTCCTGAAATTGTACTGGACTTGTTGATGATCCAGTTAATTTCCTAAGCTAACCAAAATGAACTACTTACCTTCCCAATTCTGATTCAAACACCAGAGGTCTCTCGATTATGAAAACCCTTTATTTAGTCGGTAAAATTGCCTTCTGGCAGACCTGATAAAACTAGTTGCTCTGGATTAATATAGGAAATAAGGCAACGTTAGGTTAGTTTTATCATTAGCTGGTGGAGTGCTGGTCAAGGTGATCCAGTTAACTGATTTGACCCAATACCAGAATAAACTGGGGGCCAAGGCAACTAGATGGCACTAACCCAAGACCCTGGAGTGAAACTTCAGACTTGGTAGTTCATGGATTTCCCTTGATTCGAACCAACTTACAACGACAGGATAATGAAAATTTGTAATTTGGATAATTTTACCTTGCATTATAAGAAAAAAAAATTATTTAGTTGTATGTTGACTGGTTTTCGGTATATTAACTGTATTATAAAAGGGACATTAGGCATATTAGACACAAAATGATGAAAAGTGCAAATACTTTATTTTTCACTTTTTAATTGCTAGTACATGGTGTTTAATTGCTAGAATACAAGTAAATGTTCCATGGATAGGACATTGGGTTAATTATAGAAACATTTGGTATAAAAGCACTGGAAAAATATTGAAAGTATGCAAAAATACTCTTATTGCATGCAAGAGTGTCTTCATGGTTTGCTGTGATATGCCGTAAAGCAGTTTATGCCAGGTCTGCTCATGGACAGATGGACTTGGCATTTTGAACATTAAAACTTAGTTTTTAAAGTGCAAATAGGCATTTTACATTAACTTGTATTTGTTGCATTATCCATTACACTCCAATGGTTTGTTGCATCATATGGTACGCTGTCTGGCACAGCAACTTCCCTCCGCCTGTATCTTTTTTTTGGTGGCTCTTGTTGATTGGGATGGTCTGCTGTTTGATCACCTTGAATATCTGGCATCTGAAATGGCACAGGGTGGAGCGTGTCACAAAGGATCAAAGATCTAGCTAAGCTAATCTTAAATTGAATCAGACCCATTGAACCTCCAACACCTATACACCACCCAGGCATTGATGACTGAACAATCCATCAAGTGGAAGAATAGGTGAAGGTACCATTTGCGGGTTTTGATGAATGTTCTGTAAAATAACAAGAACATGTCAGTCAAGTCTGTTTCACCCATCGTTCAATTGTATTCCTCCACAATAAATGGTCATGTGTATTCTACAGGATCTTTATTCTTCTTAGAACAACGAACGCCCTTCCCAATCGGCAAAACATCGTCATAGTTGCTTCTAATAAATACACTACAATAGTCAAACCATTAACAGACAATGATGTCACCATCAATGTTTGTACAATTGTCAAATGAGCCTCGTCCACATTTTTTAGCTCCTTCTAAGATGAATTTGGGCATTGCTGTAAATGATTTCGCCTCATGGTGCCGAAGGCTCTAATTCCTCGACTCTTACAGTAAATGAAATAGTCCAGGTAACTAAAGAGGTTGTCAAAAGATACAATGTGGCTGTCTTGAAGCACTTTTGTAAGGCGGACAACAACACAGGATGGTTTTATTATGTCAGGAGAGGCATTGCCTATTGCAGTTTCTGGCAAGCCTGGAACCAGGAACCACCTCAAAGTCATACATGTATCCAGAAATTCCTGAACGAACCCAGAACTTGTATCCCCATTTAATTGGCTTGCTCGTCTTATACATCTTATTTGCATTACGCCCTTTGAAAGGACTCATCATTTCATCAATGGAGTTTTTAGTTTCTGGAATAACTGTATTCAAAAATGTCTTCTTTGTCAGTTTAATAAGTGGGGGGATTTTGTAAAGGTTATCATATGCTGCATCAGCTTTAGAAAGCTGCAACTTGTTATCATTGAAGTGTATGTGATGTAGTATATCATAAAATCTGTTCCTTGACATACAAGATGTGATAATGTCCTGAGCAGTCTCTTGAGCCCAGTACATACGAACCGATGGTAACTTTAGAATGGACATGTAGAATCCTATTCCCAAAAAACTTAACATGTCAGCCTCGGAAACTTGTTTGACAGCCTTTCGGGCACATGTCACATTCCTGTTTGATGTAGAAGTTAGTTTGCATAAGAATTAAATCCAAAACTTCATCAGTAAAGAATATTTTGAAGAAATCAGTTGCACTATTCAAATTGGTAATGGTCGCATTGCAGGGCTTTAGCTTGATCTTTTGTGGCTCAACCTCGGGAAAGTTGGATCCAATTATCTTTTTCGCCATTTCCACTTCTGTTGGTGACGTAGTTTTGGAGGTTGGTTTTGCATTGAAGCTGGTGATGGCAAACCAGCTTCAATTTAGATAACACTTTCTCATCAGATTCACTAATTGAGTCTTCGCTTTCTAGATCAATTTTGTCTGGTATGTATTCATCTCCAGACTCATCCGAACTGAAAAGTCCATCATTCAGGCTCCTCTATAGTATCAGGCTCATCTGCGTCATGTCTGTCTGTAACTGCACTTGCCTTCTTTTTGTAGAATTAGCTAAATACAAATGCTTGAAATTGAAATTTAAACTTATCATGATCATGGATTTTCATCGAGTTCACAAGTAAATAATATTTGACTAGCTAAGCAGGTTAAATTGTCAATAATATCTTATCACAATGCTTCAGAATACTTCTCATGGTGGGGATATCCATTGTGGCTTAAATTATAAGCTGAGGCTTTAAGGTGTTTAAACTTCAGATTAGGAAGAAATGGAGAGATTTAACCCAGACTAAGTTAAGACCTAAGAAATATTTAGTGTAGAAGTCAGGTTTAAATTATTTAAGTTTAGGCTGAAAAAATTGGTGATATCCACTGTGGATTAGCATTAAGCTTAGGTTTAATGACAAAATTAAGCCTAGGCATAACAGCAAATTTTATTCTAAGCCATACCATGGTTTAGGTTGAAGATTAAGCATTTAAAAACATAAATGATGTTAAACAAGTGAATGAAAATCCGCCATTTAGAACATGTAAATTTAATATTTACATTATTGTGTTGTCACATATTAATGCACAAAAATTCATGTTGTTAGATAATTCTATTATATTGTGTTATAATTATTATTTATATAATTATAAATAATATAGTAATTATTATAGTAATAATTAAACTTTTATGTATCTCGTGTATGTTCTGCAAGAAATGAATTTCACAAGGCCGTATTTGTCATGACATTTCGGGGAAAGGGGGATATGGTCCTCTATGGTCATTATAGTTGTTACCATAAAATATTTGCACTCTTATCAGAAAAAAAATTTTTAGTGTAGAAAAAATTCTTTAGTCAATCATACTTGTAACGCAAAAATGTAATTCCCTTTTTATATTTTGAAGATTCGGGTTGCAATTTGTACAATTTCTTTAATTTTTTGGAGGAGGGGGTCTATCCCCATGATTTCCTCCCTGCCTTCTCCATTTGTACAGCCTTGATTTCACTATAGGTACAGTGGAAACTGTTTGTGAACTTCTCTGCCTACGAACACCATTTGCAAATGCATGTTGTTCAGCTTCATGAACGATGCTTCAGTTTTCGGACGTTGAAATACTCCTGAATTCTTTTTGAGTTGATGCACGTGCATATCCAATTCTCGCTTCAGAATAAGCATGTGACTGTCTTGCCGGTCCAGTCACAACTTCACTGAAGCTTAAACAAGCAAGTGACCAGAGCACTTGAGCAATCAAGAAAGTCGAAATACTTTTGTTCTTTATCAGGTTTAATTGCATAGAAACTTCGGATAATGATTTGCAATACATTGTAGGGCTGCCATGCTCCTGACAGCTGGCTTACAAGAAGGAGAGTGAGTCTGTACAGCTAGTACATTCAAACTTTATACAATTCTTAAGAATGTGTAGCATTTCAATAATTTGTTACGTTGGCAAGAAAATATCAAACTAGGAATGTTGATTTTGCAATCCTAAATATAATGCACGGTATTGCATAATGGTCATTCGAATTTCAACACACGGAATTTGCATGTCAGAAAAATGAAAAACTTACAAAAGAAACAACTAAATACCCGGTGTAAAGACCACGTGATTTCCACGCACATTGACCCTTTGGAACATCACAAGCATTTGAAATTCAAATGCATGCAAATTGCACTAAAACATATTTTAAGCCAATCGCAGACAGTATTAGTTAGCCTTTAGCTGTGAACTAAATGGATATCCACATGTTTGCTAAGCCAAGACTTTATTTTAAGCTAAGGTTTAAGAAATAGTCTGAAGCTTAACCCTCAACTTAATCTCTGCTGGAAATCACCACAAAGTTTAATTCCAGAATTTAGTCTAACCTTTTATTAGTTAGCCTTTAGCTGTGAACTAAATGGATATCTACATGTTTGCTAAGCCAAGACTTTATTTTAAGCCAAGGTTTAAGAAATAGTCTGAGCTTAACCCTCAACTTTATCTCTGCTGGAAATCACCACAAAGTTAAATTCCAGAATTTAGTCTAAATTTGTGGCTTAACTATGCTCTGGCTTAAAGTAATACCAGGCTTATTTAAGCTATGATGGATATCCCAATGGTCAGTATTTTAAAATTGGGATGAAAAAGTTCAAAGTTGTTATCTTGGACAAAAACAAAACATTTAGACAAATATTCTATAATTCACAATACATATCCAAAAATGGCACAAAAACCTAATGTCCCTCGAAAAAGACATCATTTTTAAATAGCAATAGCTCCATTATTTTTTAAGTTTTTGGTCAAAAAGCACACCAGTTAAGGGAAACACTTTATTATAAAGAATTACACAAAAAATGACAAGTTAATCAAATTAAATAACTGATAATTCAGAATATATATCAACAACATACCTTACTGGGAAAACGTGGGGGGTGCCATCATGATAACCTTGAAGATTGACTACTGGTCATGTACTGCCATCTAGTAAAAATATAGAGCACTTGTTCATCTTTTGCAAAGTACATTGGGCTTTCAATCATTTTTGTGAGTGCATTGATTCAAATGCTACAAACTGTCCAATGTCCCCTTAAAAGGACCAGGGGTCATAAAGGGTTCTAGAATGAAAAAAATTAGTTTCAAATTTGGTTAATTATACCTTGTGTGTGGTGCATGAGACTGCACACAATTTAATGACTATATAAACTCACATGCTCATCATGAATTTTCATATCCTTATGGTGTCCTCTGTGACTTGTAAATGGTATTTCATGGTCTTTAAAGCTGTTACATGGAGTGGGTGCTGCTGATATTGGTGTTAAAGTTTGTGGAGTTTGTGATAACACTTTATAAGCTTCAGGGTCACTGCTGTAGTTGACCTTGCTGTTGAACCTAACATCATAAGACCTTGCAGGACTAATAAGGGTGGTAGGTTGTTAGTCCAATAGAGAAAAAAGTGAGTCTTTTTTCCAGGAGTGTTTTGTCACACTTATAATTCAGCCGTTTCAATGTTTTAATTACACTGTTCAAGACTTGCATTTGATCAGCACATTTAGCATATTTTTTTCAAAGCTTTGTATTTCTCTTCTGGCAACTTGTAGACTTTCTGGTGCAACAGCATCATCATTATTAATAGAATCACTCGAGGCAGGGGTCAATGAATATTCTCTTGGCTTCAGCCTGATTCATGTCTATTAGGTTAAGCTGCCTAGCCACTTTGGTCTTCATTTTTTTGTCCTTTGTAATCTAAATAAAATAGATATTAAATTTTTGTAATTGATTATGTAAAATGCCAAAATCATATAAAATATGATCATCTGGTTTTTCAAACTTACCTTTTTGCAACTGTCCTTTACTCCAGAAATGGTATTTTTACTTATTTCTTTTTTTAATTAATCTTTTGAATCTAGAAATTGAAAACATTTAGCTTATAATTGGTTTCATAGCTTGCTGATTCTTAATGCAGCCCCTGCATGGGCAAATAGAATGTATTCTTAACAAGAGTTAGGGTTACATGTTTAAGTTCAACATTTTGTTTATATTAGTTCCCCTCCATGTGTAATGGTCAAATTAGTTTGTTTTGCCAAATGTTTAATTCAACATTTTAAATGTCTATATTAGTTCCCCATATAGAGTAATGGTCAACTTTTTCATCTCACATTTTTTTGTGCATTAAAATATTTAGTTTTGACTCTAAAAGTTTGTATCAACATTTAAATCATTTTAATAGTTTTTAACCCATTAGTTCAAATTTAGTCAACACATGTTGTATTAAGTTTAATTTCTAAATCTCTAAAACATGCAATTCCCTTAGGCGTGGTACATGTAACTTCTCATTATTTCAATTTAAAAGTATAAGGAATTTTTTACTTGCTAACATAAGAATGTTTCCATCCTAATACTCTTAGTCTCCTGGGTTGAGTTTTTGTTGTTGTACTGTCCGTGTTTTTTTTTCAAAAACTTACTGTTGTGAAAGCAGATCTTGCATTCCACAATATATTTTTAAGTTTTATCAGGTGTGACATCCTTGGTCTCAAAATCCAATATAAATGTCTGTGGGATTCCTTGCTTTTGTCATCCAGATATTTCACTAATGCAAACATTTTTTGCCAATAATTATCCTTTACATGCACATACTGCATGTTTAGAGTAAGCTGTGTCAATAGAAAAAAAACTAAAAATGGCTACAGTAAACATTTAGGGTAGCACTAAACAGTGATACAACACTTATGCATTTTCAACCTTAAAATAGTCACTATTTTATTTCGTATCTTTTTCCGCAAGTCTCCATGCCTATTTTCGACTTTTTCATGATATTTCCCAACGTCTAAAACCCTGAAATCGGCATTTGAAGAATATTTGACAATTTACCTAACCGAAGTATAGCCCTAGAATTTAAGTGACTGATACAGGACATAGCTCGTGCCCTTTATACCCTCCGTACTGGCTAATTAAGGCACAAGATTAATTAATTGATAAAAGCTTGATTGCATATCGTTTGTCATTAATTACAAACTCAACGACCAAGTCAACCGAAAACAAGCAAAATTCGAATGGCGTCCCTACGACGCCATATAGACTTTTACCGATTGTTAAATTATCAACACAATATGATATAGATTTTTCAGACGGCAAGAATTTAATTAATTATAACCAGCATGGAATTTCACAGACATTAAACTATTAAAAAGCTTGGGGAATTAATGGAGCAAATTAATTATATAAGCTGACAAGTAATGCCTGGTTCACAATGCCTCGACCAACTTCGTCCGTCGGTCGAGGCGGAGCTTAATTTTTTGAAGAAAAACGTCACACGTTTTGACGCCTGGCGCAATCTAGTTCACAATGGAATGAGAAACGTCCAAACGTCCAAACGCCAACTAGGTAAAGCGCCGTCATATCAGCCATATCCCCCAAAATATGTTGTCGCTAGGTGGCGCTTGGTACAAAATTTAAATTCTTTGACCGTCAAAGACGTCCAAAGTTTAAATCTTTTCAAACTTTTTCGACGTCTTTCGATCCGGCGCAATTCGTCGTAAACACGTCATAACTTAGGTCGGCACGCATGCGCAGATCAAGTTACGGTCAGAAAAAGACGTCAGGCAATGCATTTTTAAGCAGGCATAAAAGTCAACATGGTGTCGTAGTGACATTATTTGAATTTTGCTTTATGCTCGAATTAAGACAAGCATGCACCTTTTTATATATAAGTTAAATGATTTATGAGGTATATATTAAACTATATAAAAACAAAACAACTTACCTTTAATTACTAGCGCTTCCTTTTTAATTTCTTGCTCTCCGGCTGCGCGTGCACCACACGTATTCCAACTTTAGGATCGAGACCGGTGTGACTGAGCATGTGTGTGCCCATGTGACAGCATTCGTTGATGCTGATTGGGCCGAACTAAATGCAAGAAATATTTGAATTTTATTAAAAATAAATATAAAAAATTAAAAAAAAACGACAGAACATTGTTTTAAAAAGTAATTGTGTTTTAACAGTTAAGGTAAGCTAGGACATCGTTAGTCGATATCAAAACGATGTCGAATAACGATCAGCTCGAAATTTTCGAGCTGATAAACGTCAATTATGGACGTAAATTTTGACACGATTTATTTCTGACTGGGTATTTTTTACACAGTTAAATTATGTAAACTTTTGTAAGAATTTCATTTTGCCTTCCAAATATTGTTATTAACAGTGCCACTAGCTGAATTGAACAAATCTATACTTTTCAGTAGCTATTATTAAATGGGATATAATTTCAATTACTAGTCATCTGAAATCTCTGGGGATATACATGACAGCTCTAATCTCACTTCCAATGAAGACAACAAGGAACACCATGATGATTGCCAATCGAAATACAAGTTATACCTTTCAGTGTTTCTTGGAATAAAAACAACCAAAATTAAAGCATTGCTGATGGTTCTTCAACATTCTATGAGGCAAAGTATTACTGGAATTGGACTTGAAAATCTACTAAAACTTATAAATACAATTTTTGGACATGATGTTGTACCTGGGACAAAGTATTTATTTAGAAATATTTTAAACCATCAGAGTTCATCAATTGACTTACAACTGTACTGTAATTACTGTGATGGCAATGTTGGTATTGATAAAGATATGGACACTGATATGGCATGTAGCAATTGTGGAACTGTTTGCTTTAAATCTTTAAAAGATAGGACAGTCTTAAATACTCTACAGTCTTCATTACTCAGTCTTGCATGTCAACGCAGTTGCAAGACTTACTACAAGATATGTCTGTATCCAAACAATTGTCATATTGCTTTCATCACCAATTTGAAAATAACACAATATAAGATATCTTTGATGGTGAGGGTTACCAAAGCATAAATGTTGTGCTACCAAAGTGTTAATTACATTATCAGTAAAGTTCATGTTTTGCCTTATGAGAGTGTTGGATGTGAATAATGAATAGGAGGAAGGAACATTGCAGGACATAGTGAAGACATTTTTTGGCTGTCAAAAAGCTTGTTACAGATGGTGCCGTAACCCGCTCCTCCTTGTTCAAGGGCATCCTTCTTTTGTAAAAATACTAGAAAAGGTGTTTCCTGTTTAATTTTTAATTTACCATTGACGGTTTTTCATGTACTCTTGTTGTTTTGTTTATGGTTGATACCAAACACAAAGATAAACAACATCGATCACTGAGGACAAATCAAGTATTGCCTGCAGACGTCCAGGATGACTTCGGCCTTGGACAGATATCAAGTGGTGCCCTAATTGTGGCTGCAGTAATATGAATAGTGCCTCCTCATGCCACTGCAGCAAACTCGGCGTGGACGGCTTGCTCGTATTGGAGTGTTTTCGACCATGAATCCTGCTGGGCTTGGAGGCATATTTTCCAAGGCCTCGGCCAGAGAAAGGTCCGCGGACATGGACCTAAAGTGCAGACCTGACAAACTGGGCAAAGGCATTCAAACGTTTGTGGGGTTATGTGATTTACACAATGTGTCATGTTGATCTCTTGCTGCTTGAGATCTAAATCCCGGACAGCACTGTAAACAAACGTTTGATTTGTTTACACCATCTTTTACTCAATAAATGATTCATGTTTCTTATCAGTAAATAATGATTGTTGTACAGCAACAAATTTATTTCTTGTTTTGCATTTAAATTACTCATGTACTAAGGTACAATGTTTCTGGTTTAGAATCCCATCACATTTAGTTTTAGATCATTTGCAGTTTCAAATTTGTCTATTTCAACCAGTGATATGGGATATTTCAGCATTGATCAAGTTTGTTTATGAGCAGTCTATATTTGCTGATGCGATTGGCATTTTTGATTTTTGGATACAATTTTGTCAGAATGCACCATGAAAAGCATTTTTTATCAGCACCTGTGATATTCAAAACAGCCTTTTTGATCAGTTTTGATTTAGGGAGTTCCTTTGTACATCTCCCTTCACAAGGACTGTATTTTGCAATTTTTATTGCAACTTTCGTAGTTCTTTTTATTATCCAACCAGAGTATTGGCGGACATATGCTTCAATACTATTTAGTATTTTCTGAATTGATCTTTCAATTTTCTTTTTTGTATCATGAGATGACATTAGCAATATCATGTGGCCACAGAAATAGCCTTTAGATGTTTCCCATTCAATGGAATGGTTGCCATTGGAATCAATAACAGTTTTTAATTTTTCACAATTAACATTCAAGCATAGTTGAAAACGAATTATTTTAGCAGAACTCATTAATGTTTTATTCTGTTTTTTAATTTATTGATTAGGACAAAGCCAGTTTTCACAGGGCGAGTACAAATCATTTAAAACACTCAATGAACAATAAAATAACAATCAATATTACATCACTTGAAGCATAAACAAAATAAAAGCAAATATTTTTTAAAGTTCATGAATTGTTCATTACTATGTTACGCAGCTTCACCACTATCATAGCCCTATATTGTCTCTGGTGTATTTATATTTGCTACTTACTAGACTTTCTATTAGCTTTTTACCTTATATATTCAGGGTTGGTCTCTGCTTATTCAACACGATGCAGTGACATGCTTTATGTGGTGGAATTTGATAATAATTTCAACTAATATCTTTATTTAACATCTTTAGACAACAACAATCTGCTAGCACACACTCTGTGGACAACATTCATTCTAATTCCTAACAATGATTATTTTTTTTTGAGATTATACTTTTTCCCTTTATTTAAATTTAATGAACATTTAAAACAAAATTATTATGACATATAAAATAGTTTGATAAAAGGAGCTTCTTCCTTTACAAATGGAAACTCAGAGGTAGGAACGGGATTGCCGTAATGCGCTAACATAAGGTGTAACAATTGGAATAGCTTAAAAGAATTAAAACCACAGTCAACAAGTAATCCATGTACGCGTGAGATAGAATGTGCGTAGTGTAAAACATGAACCTCAGTAAATAATGCGAGGGTCAAGCAAAGGAACTCTTCACAGAATAATGAGCTGCTGTAGAAGTTATGTCCAAGGTAATGAACGTC
The DNA here is from genome assembly GCA_034698625.1 of Julus scanicus. Classification (NCBI taxonomy): domain Eukaryota; kingdom Metazoa; phylum Arthropoda; class Diplopoda; order Julida; family Julidae; genus Julus; species Julus scanicus. Next base: position 17,126 of record JAQGBW010002280.1, read on the forward strand.
TGTCCAAATGGAGGTAACTTTACACTTATCAGGGTGTAAAAGCCAGCCAACTATGGAGGCGTCAGATAATGCAATGTCCAAATCGAACATGCGTGTCTTAATGGTGGTAAATATCGAATCATCACCCAAGACGTACGTCTCGAGTGGTTCGAATCCTTGTCGCAGTTAAAGCCAAGTAATAAATATTAAGTTGACAATACTATCGACAAGATGTGTATATTAGCCTCCCGAAGGAGTTCCTGTTGAGCAGATACATCGTTTTCCATCTGGCATGACAATCGGAGTATCTATGAAATATTTAAAACTAAAGTCAAACGCATTTCTTCCATCTTTTTTGGGAAAGTGATGTTTTCTTTGAGAATGCTAAAGGCGTCTTCGATCTGAGCTCGATTGACATTCATGTCAAAACAAGAGCAATCCAAGCAGTAAGAAGTTGGCCTGCTCTCTCTTGAGAAAAGATGTGAAATATGCCACAACATATCTTTGTAGAGGTTGTCACTAATGTACATTGGCGACTCGACTTTCAGATATGCTTGAATGAGCAGGTAAGCAGATGATCCCTCCAATTGAAGGTTATGAAATGACTTTCCCCAGATATGGCGAATCTTTGGGTTGCTGATGCTTGAAAGCTGTGTCCTGGTAAAGGCTTTATCAGGTACATATTTGAAATTTGGATTGTCTTGATGCATACGAATTTTAGCCCAAGCTCGCGAACGAGCCAGATGATAATAATTACACTTGTTTCCGCGGTATTCATACCCAGCAGCACTTGATCTAATATATGAAATATTGTCTTTAGTGTTAAGCCGGATTGCTTCTGCAGGTGTTTCTAAGCGAAACAAGTCCCGAACATGTTTGACGGTTTTGCAGAAGAGTGGGTCACGATGAACAGATTCGCAGCGTCCGTTCTCTTCGGCAAGAGGTACGGCATAATGTTTGAGCGCAGAGCAGGGTTAAAGAATCCAGGAATACTTAAGAAGCAAAATCAGCAACAATTTTAAAGAAGAAATATAAGTGAACCTAATCAGAGCCAAAATACCTTTAAAAAGTTAGCTCACCAGAAAAAGAACATTTGCAAATCAAAAGAACATAGAATAGAATAGAGTCAAGTCTCTACAGGTCTCAGCCCGTCATGCCGTATTTATAGGGTATAATATGTTATGTGTGTTAATACACAAGGTGGCATCCCAATTTCCTGTTAGATGGGAATACTTTAATTTAGCCCTTACAGAAGATGCCAACCTGACATGCTCCTGACAGTATAGATATGTATTCATAGTAGTGTTAGTAATAGTGTTAGTAGTAAACTCAGTCACAATGGGTGGGGGTCTAGGATTGGGTGTTCTGTACCAGTAAGAGTGAGGCAATGTTGGCCACCCTGTAGAGGAGCCATACATGGGGGATTTGAGGGTCTGCAAGTAGTAACTGGAAGAAGTTTACGGTATTGCAGGGGGAAGGGGGGATTTAGAGATTGTGGAGATGATTTGATTGTGAGTGCATCGATATAGGAGATGGTACCAGTCCCCGGCTGGAGCGTCACACAGAGGACAGGGGGTGGTGGGATGTAGAGAGAGCACACAATATTTAGTAAGGATTCTGGAGGGATTTAGGTGCATCTGAAAGATGAACCTTTTAAGGAAAAAAAGAATGTTATAGAAAAAATATGTTTGGAGGGTGTTGGTGGTAGCATTGAGGTCGGCATAGGGCCTTGAAGACCCGGCAATTCTATCTGCGATGGCAGCATGGAGGCGAGATGTGGCTTCATCCAGGGTTAATTGTCTAGTGAGGAGAATCTGAGGGCGAGAATAAGCTGAAAGGGGCATGTCTACTGGGGGAGCTTGAGTTGTAGAAGAAAGTGGAGAAAGAGGTTGTTCTTGTCTCGGGGTAGGGACATCCATTGAAAAAATAGGGTCTGGGCAATAGGCCGGAGAGGGGGAGGAGGGATGATGCCTTTAACCATAGTTTAAAGGTTAGGGAAATAAGAGTTGTGTTGGTGGGTTTTACACCTAATTCGGAGTATAGCAGGTATGATGGAGTTCGGAAGTCAAGGCAAAATATCCTTCTGAGGAAACGCTCTTGAAAGACGTCAAGGGCGTCTTTTTTTCACCCAAGCTTACAAGGTGGCGTTATATGTTAATATTGGCGAGAGGATTGAAGTAAATAAAGAAAGATGGGTGGAGATATGATTGAGGTTTTTGGAAATCAAAGTCTTGCATAGGAAGTGAGCCTGGGAGTTGAATTTCGTTCTGAGGGCCGTTAGATGTTCAGAAGGCGAGCCCAAATGGAAAAATTTAATGCCCAGGTAGATCCAGGATCTAACCACCTCTAGATGCACTCCGCCCCAATATAAAGTTTTTGGGGGATCTAGGGCTTTTGGGGCTGAAGATTAGAATTTTGGATTTGGCTGCGTTTAGGGACAACCGGTTTAGTTCCATGTAACTATGCAATGATGCCAACAAGCCCTTCATTGCTCGGCGGGTTGGAGCCAAGAGAAGGATTTCATTTGCATATAGTAGGCAGTGTATAATGTATTGGCCCACCCCACAGCCCCTCTTCCGTGGGAGGAAAGCTAGGAGGTCAGCGAGAATACCGGGTTCAGTCCCGCCAACCGCGGCCCTGACCCTGGGGAATGTCACAGTATTTAGATCATTCTTGATTTGTTATGGCTTCTTTAATGGTTCTTTTATACCCTGTTTAAGCCATTTTTCAATTTTAAAATTATCTAAACTAGTTTGTTTTTTGATTGACAGACCTTTTTTCTTCAGTGGCAGTGTCGCAGTATTTTTCTCAGCTTTACGCTTAGGAGCTTTAGTTGGCTTAGCAATCACTTGAGGTGATTCGGCTTCAGTCACTTAAAAGATTCCTAAATTAGATAAGTCTAATAAAAAACAATTTTAAAACATTTGATTTTTCAATTTATTCTGTACTCCATAGTAAATATATGCTTCACTCACCTGTATTTGCTGATAGAAGATTTTGGTGCTCCTCACTAGTTTAAAGTTAGATGCGATAAAACTTTCACAAATTTGTGCCTATACCGTCACCTATACTCTAGTTCTCTGATGTTATATTCCAATATGTGGCAACAACACAAACACTTGTACACTCATGTAATAGAATGGGGACATTAATAATAACAGTAGAAAGTGACTTCAATAAATGGTTTAATAAAAAAACCATTAGAATATTTTGTTGTTGTTGTTCTTAACATAGAAATACATTTCAAAACATTTTGTGACTAACTTCATTTACAAAAAAAATAAGCATTGGAATATTTTATAAATGCCTTTCATACAAAACAGTAAAATGTCAGCATTGTAGCAATATAAACATGTTGCGATATGCGGGAGGTAAGTTAAAGGAGAAGCTTCGTAGCACGAGTCGAATTCACCGCTTTGCGGTGAAGCG
>JAQGBW010002281.1:0-20533 GCA_034698625.1 Julus scanicus
GGGGAGAGAATCTATCACCAATATCTTCCCCCTATATATACGGCCTTGAATATATGGAAAACTAAGGTATACATTTATTTGGATAAATTAAACAAAATTACAGTTAAAAAGACAAAACTTTGCATCAATTTAAAAAAATTAAATGAAAAGTAGATCCTGAATCTGTGACGATATTGAAAAAAGTTTAAGATTGTATTTATTGCTCCATTTTTGAATATAACTAAATCAACCATCTTGCAAATCATTTAAATTGCAATTAAATTCAATCTTTTATAGTATGAGGTCTCAACGGGAGTGTCGTTTTCAAAGTGGTGAGAGGATAGCCACAAAAATTGGGATTATATTGGCTTTTTACGGGTTTTGTGTCGAAAAAGGCAACACTCGCAACAGCTGGGAAAAGACCACAAGAATCAATAACCAGTTGCTCATAAATGCTGGTGGAATTCGACGAGATTGTTTTGTTGCAGCGTGGAAACCTGTTGAGCACGACAAGAGCTTGTTTCCTATATCTATACTGTATTTTGTCTAAATGAATTAAGTCAATATTGAATAAAACTCAAAATTTGGAGTAAAAGCTTCTAAATAAACGAATGATAGATAAATTGAGACAGATCATAATCCCCGTTTTTGATGCAAAAATGTTATACTTGCAAATGGACAAAATTACAATTTTGTAAGAATGATAGTTTCAAAAGCATTCAACAGTGTTGGACAGTAATTGAGTACATTTAATGAATTTGAGTAACGAGTAACAGAGTACTGAGTACAAAGAGTAATTTGATTACAAAATCTACAAAAGAAATTGAATGCAAACGTACTCAAAACGTATGAGTACAATGCACTCGATTACAAAAATGTACTGGCAATGGGTGATTACAAATGTCCTCGAGTATTAAAGTAATCTGAAATTATGAGTACTGATGTAATCGAATATGAATAGAAATACTTTGAAGTAATTGAGTCACATTTAATGTAATTTGAGTAACGAGAATGAGTAACTTGAAGGAAGGGTCATCCAAAAAGCTATTATGAATGTATCCTAATTTTTACATATCTACTTATGATATTTTCGTTATCGGATGTACTGTTCTTTTTCCTGTACTTATAAGATTTTTATAATGTCTAAGAGAGGTTGTTTTGTGATCTCATATTCATTAAGATATTATTAAATTTTAATTATTTCTGCTTGTAATAAACCTAAGGTGTTTAAAATAAATTGAGTTGCCTAGAAAGTACTTTCACAATCCACCATACTTTTTGTAACGATACAACTCATACAATTTATTATGATTCCAAATGTACTCGTAATCAGTACTTCCGCCATGAGTACGTATTTGCCCAGTTTGATATGACTACTAATTACACCTACTCTGCTTATAATATAAGGACTTTGATATTCTTAACCCTCTAATATCTTGAATACCGCCATCATATCCTACAAAGTTTTGCAACTGGGATACCGCATTGCTTTTAATCGATTTCTGAATATATAAATAGTATGTTTATTGTTAGTGAAAAAAGGTTAGCGAACTGAAATAGTTTCTGGCACATTCCTAGGCCATGACATGAGGATCTTTTATAAAAAAAATGGCATGGAGTTCTCATTTCCCTCCATCCCAGTTGACGAGTTACTTACTGCAGGTGATAGGTAACAGGATCCTCGAGACGCCATCTGTCGGCCAAAAGATAAAAATACCTTTTGTTTGGAAATAGCATAATTTTCTACGAATTCGGAATAATTATTTATTACCAAGTTGGAAAAAGAGCTCCTTGAAGAGTCATCTCAGGGGGTAGATTCATGTCCCGAAATAACGCTTTCCTAGCATTCCTACTACTAATTACAAACTTTCGTCACTAGGGGCTAAGAATAGTCAGGGATTAAGTAAGCCTAAATGTGAAAATAACCATTTTTAGAAGAAAAAAAATGTTTGTAAAACTGTAGCTTGGATCATTTGTGATATTTTTATTTACCGTATTTTACGGACTATATTACGGTGCTCTTATTTATTGTACTGATCTTTGCATCTTGTCTAAAAATTCAAATAAAAAAAAAAAAAATTAGATGCACCTTCATTTTTAAGCAATTAAAAAAAAAAACAAGTAGTATAAGATGCACCTGAATTTTGGAGGCAATTTTTTGAAGAAAAGTGTCTTATAGTCCGTAAAACACGGTAATTGTCCATAAGTTTAAGTTTTCGCAATTGTGGTCAAATCAATAACACTTTCTTCAGCTGTGTCAGCATATTTTTTTTAAATCCACCAAATCTGGAAATTCCAGTGAATATCGTATGATCACAGACTTCCTTGCGCTAAATACAGTCATCATACCGGACCGATATTCATTGTCCAAGATCAGTGATCTTATGGCAGAAATTAAGATCAAGCCATACAGACTTTGCGCCACACTTGGGTGAAAATAGCTCAGCGTCTCAAGTAGGGCTTAAGCCGAGTTTAGGTTCGAACAATGGTTAGTGCTAGCGTATGTTAGGCTTAATGTGGAAGATCGAGAGTGGTACGGATGCGGAACTGTCTATGCAACTCTGGTTCGTCCTATGGTGGGATAATGCGCTCCTATTTTTAACCCTCACAGGATGGTTCATATTCAGGATATAGAGATGGTCCAGCATTAAGACAGAAATGCTCCACTCTCAAAATTTTGACACGTTGAGGTCCAGACGCGAAAAGTTATCTATGGGGTTATTCAAACGTTTTAATCTTTCTCGTAATTCAAATATTATAAATATTTATAAATCTTTTACTCTCTGTTTTTGATTACTGTTTTACCAATTTAAGAAGTGTAAAGTTAAGAAATGTCATTTTATTCATGTCCATTGTTCTTATATGAATTATATGTATGATTGATGAATGCTCTTTGAGCGATAATTTTGCTTTTGGACCACAGTCTTTCTTTGTATTGAGTGTTCCTATGATCGAGTCTTTAAATAAAATAGATAAATATATTAATGGCTAATGGCCGCTATAGGAGCAGATGACATGGATAGACGGATGGGATAGCCGTCCAGATTTAGTAAAAAGTCAATCTAACAATTATATCTAAGTCGCTACTGACGTAGGAGCGTTCTCTTTAAATAATTTGGTACGACCCCACCTACCATATGGCAACTACTTCAAGCACCCCAAACATACCGAAGATGGTTTTCTGTCAGTTTTGGATGGAACTCAACAAGTGTTGCATCCATTTTTCGAGTTGGCCTCCTCCCGAAAAATATTGTTGTTGGCAAATGGTGACAAAATCCCTCGTAAATTAGATTTTATCAAAATTTCCCGTCGTAATATCACCCCCGTGTCACGTCTGTAATGGCGATCACGTGGCCCGAACCTGCTCACCTAAATATATTCACCGAGCCAAAACCTTGATTACGCTTTTAATTTTAGCTACGAGCCCAACTGGTGCCAATTTAACATATTTTAAGGCCCCCACTCACACATTTTCTTTTATTGCGAGCAAAATATGGGCAACAGTTAGTACAGGGAGGGTGCCAAATGACATCGTTACAAATGACAACATGGTTGCCTGTCAGAAGACGTTACAAGAAGCTTGACCTGATGGCGTCATGGTCACATTGATCTTAAGCCATGCAACCTTTGCTGAAAGGTGGTTTATTCGGTGTGATTTGAAGTGAAATTTCACATCCCACATTGTCACGAATCACATTCTGAGATGCACATCTCATTTTATCAATATATATAGTATATAGGTTATGAATCAGAACTTTTTTGGAGTACATCCAGAATCTTCTGAAAAACCCAAATAGCTCGTATGTGCACATCTGTTTGTCAAACGTTTTAGAAGCAGGACTGTCAAAACACAACTAAGCTAAGGTGCTTATCGTGACTTAGCTAGCACTAACAATTTGAAAGCATCATTGTGCATCTTAAATATACTGGTTCAAAATGAGCATACAGTGAAACCTCGGATTACGAACTTAATCCGTTCCTCGACCCTGTTCGTTAACCGAAAAGTTCGTTAATCGAATCCATTTTTCCCATTGCAATTAATGTAAATCCAAATAATGCGTTTTTTGTCCTAGAATTTTTTTAACATATTTTGGCTTATGTGTAGAAATAATACAGAAAGGAAATAAATATAACAGTATTATTAGAAGAAAGCAGTTTAATATATACATCCATGATTTTCAACATTATAGGAAATAAATTTATTTCCTGAAAAATCTGCGATTCTGTTTAAAAAATTTACTTTAACAAACACATACATTGTTTCCATTAGGAAAATGTGTATTATTCTAATCTATTCTGTTGTTAATTATATGATTTAAGTCTCAAATTGACGTCATCAATGGATTCTCATCCAATTATAACATTTTTTGATATTTCTTGTATTTAGTAAAACTTATCCGTAACAAAGATGTTCTGCTGGAACTAGTAAAACAATGACAGAAACTCAGAACTTTGATTAGTAGTCCAAAGAAATGTGTTCGTGAACTGAAGTATCGTTCATAAAGCGAAACAAAATGTGGTGTTCGAAAATCGAATTGTTCGTAAACAAAGACGTTCGAAAACCGAGTTTCCACTGTATTCAACTCAGTACCTTGCAGCCAGCAAGTATTTACTTGTTTTAAAGGTGAAATGGTAAAAAGTGGGGACATTTTTGAAAGATTACATTTTATTTAGGACGAATTATAGACAAATATGTGAAAATTGAAATTACATTGGAAACATTTTATTTCATCGCAGTTGGTTTTGATTCCTGTAACTTTGTACATCAGATCCAAAATAGAGAACTATTTAAATGTATTTTTTATACAAATATCAGCTTTATCTATAGTCTCTGGTTACCCCATGCTAACCTTTTTAGCTTTGGCGTCGCCATCTAGTAACCAATCTGGAAACCCACGTCGACTTAAGTACATCTGGGTCGCAACACAGACATATCCAGACACCCATCCCTCCTCCAACATTTTTTGACTCCGAAAGAGAGATAACTTCTTTAGCACGACATTCACAAAAACGAGGTCCTAAATCAAATAATTTAAGAAAAAGTGGGGCTGGGTGTTGATGCTTAAATGATTCAGTCGGAATCCGACTATTTTTGTCACTCATAAGTCAGCAGAAGGATTTTTGAAAATTCTCGCCATCGTGGCTTGTAAATCTTTTTTAGCAAAAAAAAAAAAAAAAAAAAAAAAAAAAAAAAAAAAAAAAAAAAAAAAAAAAAAAAAAAAAAAAAAAAAAAGATGTGTACTAAATAGCAACAGAATACAGCTAGAAGCTAGGAAGCAAAATACATAATAACAACTTGAGTACAACCTTATTAACATTTCACTTATTGAAGCCAACGCATCGAAATACTTGGGATGGAAATTTAAAATAAAAAATGTAGTCAAAGTTTAACCGTTTAACTTGAGAGCAATCTTTTACTTTTATTGGAAGCAAGTTTGGAGTTTAGTATGTTTCGGTTATTTATCTCCTTTATGTCAGTCAAGTCTTACTTTTTTATAGCTATAGACTGACTGGGCATATAAGTTTTATTTTAAAGTTTTATTACGAGTAAATTCTCGAAAATATGCCGAAATATCTCTATTTTAATTAAAAATGGAGTCTGTTTTTTTCGGGTTTTCTTAAGAGTTATGATGACATTTTTTCAATAAAATTTGCGGACACATGTTTATTCAATTTTGTTTTTCTTAAAGTTGTGTAGCTACAGTAGAACCTTTCTAAATCAATCGCTTGGGACCAGTTAAAAATATGCATTTAGACAGGTTCTACTGTATACGGTATGACTGGTATTACCTCTCATAAAGCATAAAATATTCCGGTCTCCACTTGGGACCTGTGTATATAAATAAACCTGTCTAAAAGCATATTTTTCACCGGTCACAAGCGTTTGCATTTAGACAGGTTCAACAGTACACCAGTTACCAAATCGGGACCGTCACATTTTATGCATTTTGAGAGGTTATTCATTTACTCAGGATGCATTTAGACAGGTTCTCCTGCATACGGTATGACTGGTATAACTTCTCTGAAAGCATAAAATATTCCGCTCTCCACTTGGGACCGGTGTATATAAATGAACCTGTCTAAAAGCATATTTTTCACCGGTCCCATGCGTATGCATTTATACAGGTTCTACAGTACACGGGTTACCAAATCGGGACCGTCACATTTTATGCATTTAGATAGGTTATTCATTTACACAGGATGCATTTAGACAGGTTCTACTGTTGATTGGATGCCAATTACTTTAAATGTAAGATTCATTTCAAGACGTTGATGTTTTTTTTAAATACTTTCTTGTCGGTTCTAAAATTGAATTCTCATCAAGGTTGCTGTACTCTGGCACTTTTTGCCTTGATTAATTAATGCAAAATTTCAGTCATCTCATCCACGCGTTGATGCGCAGGCCAGGCAAGGGTAAAACCGAAAAAAAAATCGATACTTTCTCTCTTAATTGCATTCACCCATAGCAGTTTTGCGTGTGTGTAATATTATCAGTTAATACGCTTCTTATACACACACCATCCTTGTTCTTCCCTATGAATTACCGAGCCAGTGTAATGTATTAATTGAACCTTAATGACATCTTAGGCGTCTTGAAGTTGCCTGAAAGTAATCAATTAATGAACACTGGTGGTTTATGTTGAGCTAAAGTGCCATCCGTGTATACCAGCCTACAAGTCTGTTGTTGTGAGATGCTCTGAAAAGATGGCAAAAAAAACCCCCCAAAATTAACCCTTGCATAAAAAAACATGCAATCTCTCCATACGTTAAGGTGTGTAACATGCGTAATAAATAATTGACCGCCTAATTTATTGTTTCAACAGGCAATGGCTCCATTTGGAGGATCCAGTTATTAAACTTGTTGGATATATACTCTGGAGTCTAATCCATTATGTGTACGATGCAGAAACACGTAGATTATAATGGCGCGTTTTGATTTGCATTGTAAATGAATCTGAAAATCAATGCACACATCCCCCTCACGATTAAGGGGGTAGAGACTGGTTGAAGGACCTTTATTTTAGCAAAAAAAAAATTATTCATGTTAAATTGTTAATGCATCGTCAGACACGTGTTGATAAATGTGGAAAATTTGTTTGATCATGTTATGAACGGGCAAATACGCTCTCACTTCGGTGTCCAAAGGGGTTTCTGGTGCTCGAAGGGGTTTTAGGGCTTATTGTTATTATTATTATTGGGGTCCGTATGGACGGAAGGGACAAAGGAAGTGCGAGGGGGGACATTTGCATGAAGGGGGACATGCTCGTTGACTGGACTTACGAACAATGAATTTGTCGCTTTTTTTTCTCCTGTTGCCCATTGCGTGGCTTTCAATTAAATCCAGGTTCGTTATTAATTGAATCGCCGATGCAAGCTGGCATTTTTTACTCAAACAAAAGAGCCATTTGCTCAGCGAAATTTGAGAGGGAAATTGTTGCGCCAGAAATTCGATTGGAAATGGGTTTTCGTCAGTTGAGAGGCTGCAAATATATCCCCAAAGGGTTGAACTTTGCCCCTAGGCTCTGATTCACGCGTCCACGATTGTAATGACGTAATTACTACCCATGGCCCCTATTGCTTCCATAGTCATGACAATGTGGCCTTTGGAGAGAAATATCATACCAAGTACAATACGAACATCTGTGGTTTTGTAAGATGCTTGTTAGAATCACATCGTGTATTGTCGTGGTTTTAACTTCTGATTCAGTTGAGTTTGGGAAATAATCTCGTGACGATGCTGTTGAGTTTGGTGTACCGTAGAAATCTCTTGAAGATTCAGCTGAATTTGGTTGAAATCTTTTGAGGATTCAGTTAATTTTGGTACAAATCTCTTAAAGAATCAGTTCAGTTTCTTGGACTGTAGAAATCTCTTGAAAAATCAGTTCAGTTTCTTGGACTGTAGAAATCTCTTGAATATTCAGTTGAGTTTGGTAGAAATTTCATGATGATTCAGTTGAGTTTGGTAGACATCTCTTGCGGATTCAGTTGAGTTTGGTAGAAATCTCTTGAAGATTTAGTTGTTTAGTTGGAATCTCTTGAACAGTCAGTTGAGTCTGGTAGACATTTCTTGAAGATTCAGTTGAGTTTGATAGAAATCTCAAGATGATTCAGTTGAGTTTGGTAGACCATAGAAATATTTTGATGATTCAGTTGAGTTTTGTAGAAATCTTTTGAAGATTCAGTTGAGTTAGCTAGAAATCTTTTTAAGATTCAGTTGAGTTTGGTTGAAATCTCTTGAAGAGTCTGTTGAATTCGGTAGAAATCTCTTGAAGATTCAGTTGGGAAATCTCTTGATGATTCCTAGTAAGCTATCTAATGTTTACAACTTGCAATTTTTGTATTAACCATACACGCATCCTTGCTTTGAAATAACGAGCTTTCTCTATAGTAATTCTCATTTTTAAATTAAAATAAGTTTTAATATAACTTTTATTTATTCTAATACCGAAATTTAAAATTACAATTTTTTTTAGTAACCATAAAAACTTGGCAAAATAATTGCACGCAATTTTCTTTCGCTCACTCCACGAAGTAAGAAAACTTTGCAATTTGTTAAAAATAATTAAATTGCTGCTTTGGCAATTTATTTCGTGTGTAAAAAATCTTATTTGGAGACTTAACAATACCAAGTTTTTGTAATGAAAACTCACGATTGGGGGAGATATGAAGGCAGGATGAATAAAGTTGTTTGTCTACCCCATTCGGCAATTGGACTGGAGAAAAAAAAACTAAGAAAAATTATGAATTTTATTAAAAAAAATAAAATATCATGTTCATTGTTTGAAATACTTTGTGGATGAACTTGAACTTAAAACTAGTCTCGTGAGCTATAAAAGACCCGTATACATTTTAATCTTGTTTTTTCACTACATTAATTTCTCCCCAAAAAAACACGTTTAAAAATTACTGCTTTTGCCTCGATGAAATGCGCATCTCCACCAAGAGTATCATGAATCTGACTGAAGGTTTGTTGAAACAAATTTGCAAAAATATGTTTCGGCTACTAATTTAAATACACCCGTGTATTTATTCCTTACAATTTCATTGTCATTAAATGTTAATGTATCGAGAGCACCATCAGCTGCCCAATTATTGATTTGATGACATCAAAATTCATCTGCTGATGTGTTTTAGTTTGCTTGCCATTTTTGTTTCAGCAAACTTATGACGCGTTTTTTAGTCCAAAATCGTGAGTCTAAACTCATTTTCTTGTTCGCTCGGGAGGTGGTCTATATCAAAGGGGAAAAAGTGAGTCAGTCGACGGCTTAGCCGTCAGCCGTCGGCTCAATTGAGACCTGATCTGACAGTGCAGACGAACTGAAGTTCAACGATACAGTGGATTGCAAAAATAACTTAAGTAAAGTTTTTAAATATCAAATCTAAATGTAGATATGTATTATAGATATGTTTTTAGAAATGTAGATATGTAGATCATCTAAAATTATGCAGACGGTAGCGGACCTGCCTTGGTAGGAGCGCCATAAACACGCGATACATTTAACCCGTTTTTTAGTCTTTTGGTGGAGACACTTCGGCTTCATTTTCATTCTTGTGACTTCATTGTTTTAGGTTTGGGTTTGTTGTTTGCGTATGTGGATTCCAGTCTCATTTTGCATGATACTTAAAGAAACTTTGGGTTAGTTACTCTTTGAGTATATGTTCAGATGAAAACTTTATGCGCTGCGCGGAGCTATTTTATGTGGACTTAATGATGGGTTGTCTGCTGTAAGTCGGCCATTATCGCTGAGGTTTTTTTGATGTTGTAGGAATTTTAGTTTTCTTACATTTGCTTGGAACTTAATTTGTCTTTGTTACGAGTATTCCCATTCTTGTTCAAAACTAGTAATTAGCTATACAGGACTTTGCATATACATATAACGCGTAGTGAGAGATTTAACCCAAATTGAAATCTCACCAGAAAACCCGAGGAAAAAAATTTTGATAGCGAGATGCTCATTTTCTCACTACCTTTATTGAATTTAATTAATATTATATCATTTTTATGAGCAGCTGTTGACGTCCTTACCTTCTTCTGGGAATTGGAGGTTTTGGTGGTAATGATAGGCCGCCTAGTGGCGACACAAATTGCCTACATAAACATATAGACTGGAGAAAAAAATGGCAAATAAGTAAAAAATTTGCGTGTGGAACAAAATTTAGTTACGAATTAAAAATCAATGTAGTATTTTCAAACTTTGTGTACTTCAGACACGGAGCTAGTTCACTAAAATTCTACTGTATAAACAGACAAAAATAAGTATATAACTACAATTCAATTCAATACCCTAAAGTCAGCAAATAAATACCATGGGTTAGGGGGTCATACCCAATCATTTCAGGAGAATGCTCCCCTAAGTCAGTAACGACTTAGACATCATTATTAGATTGAATTTTTACTAAATCTAATTTCACCCTGCCATGTTATTGAGTTGGCTGTATTTTCTACAAATTATTAGAGTGTAACTAAAAACATCTAGACCAAGGTTTTTGCGTGAAGCTTTTCGGAATAAGATACCCATAATAATGCTACTACCCTTTTATTATTGGGTAAGCGCCCGATTGTCTTGTTTAGCTAATCATACTGCCCCCTCTTAACTTTCGCTGATTTTTGTTTGGTTTTCAAAATAACAAATGTCAAGAAATAGATTTCAGGGCTTATTTTCGGAGCTTGTATATCAAATAAATAAGAAATAAATTTTGCTTAAGGGCAACCTAAGAACTTCCCAAAAACGGAATTAATGACGATTGCAAAAATAATTAAGAGGGTCGTTAAGCGACACCGCCTCAAGCGGGCTAATAAGAGGCTAAAAACAACCTAAACATTATGGGTTGATTATCCCGTGGCAAAACTAGTGCAGTTTTCAATCAGTATTTTTGGGATTTTTGGGGGGTTGCGAGAGGGCATGTTGCCATAGCCTTACAAATTAGCGTGTATATTCGAGTATGTAACTCTCCACATGTTGGTACAACAACAACATAACGGGCTGTTTATGTCTGGAAAAAAAAAAGATTTGGCTGCTGTGGCCCATCCAGATTTTGACTGGGAAACAGGGACGCATTTTTTTGTATTTTTAGCATCATCCCGTTTGGAGAAGAAATGTGAATACCAAATGCCCAAAGCCAAAGCATACATCGCATTTTCAGCTGAGGGTGAAAATGAATCACATTAGGAGAAAATGGTGCTCAGGTTCGGATTTTGTTTACCAGAAAAAGAAGTTTCTGTCTCCCAAAATTTAAAAGGCAAGCATTTCCCCTAATGGCATGCCACGAAAAACTATAAATAAGATTTTAAACAAAGTTAGTATTGCAGTTGGAGTAAACAGATGACATGCAAGGTGCAGGCCACTAATCTCTGATTTTGCAATTAATTCGGTACTTTTCTGGCTGTTAGATCCAGGCAAGCCTGCTGCCAAACTTTTTTGGTATGGGGCTATTCAAAAAGGACGTACTCAAGAGGGGGTAGAGGAGTATCTGATGGCATGTGGACACCATGTGGACAACAGGAGGGTGGGAGGGGATGTCCACTAATGATGGAATTTTTCAGTTTCTCACCGGAAGAAATGTGTTCTCATTCCTAAATGTACTTGAATTTTTAAAACTTGGGAAAAGTCGGGATTTAAGCCTAAATTTGAGTTAAACACGAATTTATACTGGAATTTGCCTTCGAGGTCAGGAAATTGCTGTTAATCTTAAAAATCTGGAAAAAAATGTCATGGAATTTGCAGCGAGGCGAGTGATTGGAAATTTCAGTTGAGTGTGGTATAGAAATCTCTTGACGATTCAGTTGAGTTTGGCATAGAAATCTCTTGAAGATTCAGTTGAGTTTGGTAAAAATCTCTTGAAGTTTTAGTTGAGTTTTTTAGAAATCTCTTGAAGATCTGTTCCAGCAAATTTCTGGACACTCTATTATAAATTAAGGACGTCTAAGAGGGGGGTGGAGTCAAGGTAAAAATGGACACACTGTGGACAGGGGGTAGGGTTGGAGGAGATTGTAAATAATGGTCACCTCGAATCTTTCAACAATTGCAAGTGTTAACTTGACCTAACTACAACCATGGTTATCCCACCATCCCAATTTGACGTCATTTTGTGTTAATACACTCAGTTTTGCAATGTATATATAGGTATGACATTGGTCATTTACATGAATTTCTATTGTAATATTTTTTGATGATTGCAAATTTTCCGTCTTTGGCGTTTAACGACGCACGAAACGATGAGTAATGGTTTATAAGCACAAAATTATATAAGAGAAAATAAACTGGCGGAATTTTATTAAGCAGTTAATTGTGGGAAATTTTCGGAGAAACTACAACCGGTATTTATTCTTTTAAAATGGCGGTTAATTGGCCATTGCGTAGGCTATAAGTAAAATCAGCGGGTTTTGAGCATTTTGAGGCTTATACGTCTATGAGGTTTGACCCCTTAATTTCATCCTATAATTGTCCGCTTTGTCAGTCCTGTGTTCGCCCCCCTTTTCCTTGATTATAAGGGATGAAACTATAGTTAATCACATCGTGTTTCTCAATCTGTCCTTCTCTTAATAAGTAGGTAATTACGAAATAATTGACATTTTGGTTTTTTTTTTGCTTCTTCTCCTTTTTATATAAACGAGAGTCAGATTGGAGAAGAAGAAAAAATCTTCTTTTGTAACTTCAGTATTGGTTAAGACATGATCTTGAAACGTAAGATTAAGATAATTGGATTTTTAGTTTGGGCTGATAGAAATGAGCCCCAATTCGGTTTTCAAGTATCATGCAAGCGCAAGTTTTATTGAAAAAAATCATAATTAAACCCCAAATGAACGTTATTATGTTTTTCATTCATCTTCAGGCTCCCCCATGGCCCCCCACCCCCCTAAGTCTGCGATTGATTGTTCGGCAGAGCCTTTGTCTTAGCTTTTTTTGTGCATGTCATATTATAGATATTTGGCAAAATTTCATCAGATTTTTGTCTGCTTTGTATCGTGTCCCTAGATCAGCTTACATTGTATAGTCATGAGTATAAGATTCATTATGTGTAATACGATTAGACCTCCCCCTGGTGGGTGATGAAAAATCAGCTGAATGACAAAAAAACGACGAAGATGTGCCCATACTGAACCAACCTTTGTCCACCACTTTTAAACAATACCGAAAAAAGTACATCCAAAACTTTGGCTAGTCCTTGCTAAAAATCATTTGGACAGGGGGGAAGGGGTGGGAGGGGAGAAGAGAAGCCATTATGGACGTCCACTAATGATGGTATTTTTCAGTTTTTGAATTTTCTGCTAATTCAAATAAAGCACCAACAGGTGGCTCAGTTGAAAATTACCCATTTCCCCTACCTGGTTTTTGGAAATGTCTATTCAATTTTTTGTTGTGAAAAATGATTCTGACGTCATACTAGTTACATGTACGAGTCAAGGTTCGTAATTAAATATTTCAAAAGTATAAATTAAAAGTGATACCAAAATAGAAGAATAATTTTCCTGTAGGCCCACGTCGTCTTCACCCCTTTGTGCCCCCCTAAGTCGTGTTTTTTGTGGTGTGTGGAAAACGAGTCCTTCGCTTTTATCCTTGCCATTTCATGACAAGTTAGACACAATGTAAATGTATAATTAACGAAATTACCATCCCTGTGTGTAATACACGAAGATCCACAGAACAATAATCACCTTCACGATATTAATTATGGTGCCATTCAAGCGAACAGATTGCGACTATAACGAATGAAAAACAGACACTTTTATAAGCAAAATCCTTATCCTCATACAGACAGACGTGAAAAACAAATCAAAAACAGTAAAAAAAATAATTATGACGGCGAGGATCGGTCGTAAAGGTCGGATAGCTACCCCCAAAAGTCCTCACATTATGTTCGCGAAAAATTCATCTACATACACTGTGAGTCATAAAAAGTAGAACCCAATAAAAGAATCACAACTTCGTGAAAAATGCTTCGATTTAAATGAATGTTTTCCTATATGTATATCATATCTTTTTTTTTCGACCTTATATGGACGTCCATTATGGTTTTATCCCCCCATCCTTCCCCTCCTCCCCCTCCTTACCCTGTCCACTTAATGTCCACATGCCAGCAGTCCCCCTCTTCAGGACCTCCTTTATGAATGGCCCCTTATTGCACAATTTAAAATTCGTGTACCTAAATTAAAATCATGTATGTGCACCTTACACGAAGACACTATTCATAGTTTCCAAACTTGCATTCACTTAAGTTGTATCTTGAGTGAAGCTTCAGGTGGCGCCCTCTACTAAGCATATGGCTATCGCATTTTCTGTCTCTCTACATCCCTTCCCTGTATTTATACACAGTTGTTTTGTTTTTTGTTGCAAACTGCTCCTTTTCTGTGCTGGAAAAAAGGAGCAGACAGGTTTGAGTATGGTAATGTCTAGGTCAATGTATTGCACCATCAAATCGTGACCCAAAAGGAGGGGGAAAAACACGTCTTTTTTAATAATAGATGTCGCTATTGTCTGCGCAGGAATTCTCACAAGTCCTTCTTGACATTCTGGCTTTAAGCTAAACTGTTTGCATATTAATTAGCGTTTTCGTGATACATTTCTTTTGCTCAATGTGTCCACTGTCAAACTATCAAATTATAATGTAGCCAGTCGAGATAATGGTCATTTTTTTGCGTTTTTATGTATCACGCTCCCTGAACTTGACCATATCTTCGAATGACAAGGATATGTTCAATTCAACTCAACTCAGTACCCTAGAGTCAGCAAATAAATGTCATATGGTAGATATTTCTGTGTTCATGTCAGCACACAATACAATTGTGTGTAAAAACTTGTCTGACTTAGTGAAAGTTTTACCATATATTCATTCGTTTATATTTAATAACTATTATTTTTGATTTGTATGCTAAATACTGTTTTCACATCAACCCTCAAAAATAATCTAAACAGTTATTCATACTTAATTGAACTACTAATTTTTATTTAAACTGCAATAAATACAGGTATATTTTGTAGTTGCGTGAGATCTAATAATTTCTTTTCTTTTTTTCTAGGTAAGTTGACAATTTGATATTATTAATCTAATCATAATCAATTGAAAACACTGGTTTTTGGTAAGTGGATTTTTGATAATTTCAACTATACAATGGTTATATTCTTTAAAATATAATCGAATAAGTTGATAGGCATGTCACTAACATGATCTTTAAATGATCTTTTCATTAGAAAACACTGTGTTACCAAAACTAGCTGTACAAGTGTTGTCTTCATCACAAAAAGCTGTTCATAATTTACGATCACATCAAATGATCAGTGAATTACTAACCCATAGTCAGTCGATTTTTTTCCCCATGTATCCCCATTACATTCAGATATTTTGGTGACACATTCCCCAAGAGCTCTGATATAATAGTCATAGGTGTAAAAGGGGGTGAGAGTTAATTTTTTTTCACCCTTCCTGGGTCTTCACCCCTTGGTTTTTTTCCACTTCCACCCTGAAGCTTCCTCGTTTCTTCCCTACTTTTTTATATTGCGTTTCGTATGGGGCTACAGGGAGCTTTCTTCTTATTTCAGCACGAAAAAACTACATTTCCGCTTTTTATGGTTCCGTGTAATTAAATCAGTTATTAGTTTAGGCCAACTGCAGAATTACGCTCGTACAACCCATGCACCTTGGCTTCAAGGGCACGAATACATTAAACCTAATTAGCGCTCTAGAAATGAGCCATTTTTATCACCCTCCAGCCGTTACCCCACGCAACGGCGCTCTCTCTCGTGCAGGGGGCGCTTCGAAAACGAGCTTTTTTCTCATTAGAAATCTTAACAAATTTGGATATTGAACTGTATTCAACAATAACTTACCTGTAAACTATTTATTTTAACATCAAGAAACATCAAGATGGCGGCTGAACTGAATTCCAATTTGTATTGAATTCCAAACAAAGAACAATGGAATCCTAAAAGCACGAGATTAAGAACAAACAGCACGTGTGCATGAGATTTTAAAACGGCACGTGTGCACGAGACCAAAACCAGCACGTGCATCTTCATTTTAAAGAATGCACGTGTACTTTTTGCCGGTAAATTTGAAAATACAAGATGGCGGCTTCATTGTGGGGCAGACTATACCAAATATCTAAGTTCTCCACCTGGTAGTTGTGTCTACTCTACATTATTATGTGTTTAATCCTTCGTGATTGTGCTTGAGCATAGCGTGCTCGTTCCGCATTATTACACCTACTTTTTCAGCTTTAATTGATCTCTCAGGGCCGAGTGTAAGCGAGTGTTTGCAAGGCCATGGACGCCATGTTTTTTTAATGGTGGAAAAACGCGGGAAAATAATAATTATGTCGCTTGACGTAATTTTTTGGAACAATACTGTTGATGACTGTACACAAAGTTAAGCCTGTGCGCGAACACAAGGGCGGAAAGTTAGTGTAATTACGACTTAATTACGTTTTACTAAATCCATTTAAACTTAATAGAGAATTCTGCTTTTTGGCGGTTGTAATAACATTATGGGAAATGGAGCAAAGTTAAAAACATGTGAAATAAATGTTAGATAAACACCTACTATTAATCGGACTTGGGCAAATTGTACTCATGAGTAGGAATACTGATTATGATTCCAGTGAAATCAAACTTTATAGTATAAGTAGAGTACATGTAATCAGTAGTATGAAATGAGTAATAACACTTGGGCAAATATGTACTCGCATGCAGAAGTACCGATTACGAATACCTGTGGAATCATACTCCATATTATGAGTTGTATCGTAATCAGACTCGGGTAAATTGTACTCATGGATCAAAGTACGGATTTAGCTTTTTCGAGTTACTAATTATCGTTACTCAAATGTGACTCAATTACTTAAAAGAATTTCCATTCATACTCGATTATTACATAGGTACTCATAATTTCAGATTACATTAATACTCGAGGACATTTGCAATCACGTATTTGAGTACATATTTGTATTCGAGTACATTTCTATTCCATAACTTTTGTACATTTTGAATTCAATTACTCATTGTACTCAGTACTCTATTATTCTTTTACTCGTTACTCAAATTTATTCAATGCACTCAATTACTGTCCAACACTGTTAGCTACCAACGAACATGTTATGATGTACTGTAGATGCAGTGTTGAATTTTCGATCACATATCGTGTTGAGTATTTCCTGCTGGTGTGTTTGACCCTAGTCTGTTCTAGGAATAGGGCTAGTTGAGAAGCAATGCGTAATTCGGGGAATCACCCTGAGCTTTTTTTTAAAAACTGTTACTCATTTTCCTTATTTTGTCGCCTCCTTTCCTCTTTATCCCTCACATAACCCTCATACACCCCTTCTTTTATCTCAACTCATATTTTTTTTCACCCCTCGATTTTTTTTGTCCCCCTATAGAAGCTCATCTTCGTACTTTTTTACCCTCTTTGCTCCCATTTAAAGTGCTTGCTTACCCTCGTTTTTTTGAGTATCGACTTACCCCACGCGTACGACCGTGGCTCCCTCTGGAAGTAAGATAGTACACCTATGGGATTTCCCCTTCTGGGACTGGTTTACCTTACTGATTGGCTAGTTTTAACCCTTGGACGAGTTTAGCTGTAAAAATCTACTCCCTGCACGTTTTTTATGACAAACATAAAATTGAAATGCTAATGAGGAGAAACACTTATTTATACACCAGTATCAATTTTTTTTGTTATTTTTTGGTGTTGACTGTGTGCAAAAATAGTCTTCTATAAACCAAAAAAACCACTCGTAATTAAATTGTTATGTTAATTATTGAAAGAAGTATAAAAACAAGATTTAATTATTAAGGTTGAAAAAAATGGTGGTGGCATTTAAAATAATTAAACGTCTCCCTTAATTACATTTATTTTCCTCCCCACGTTTTTTTCTTGATTTCCATACAAACAAAACTGGCAGGTTGTACCAACTACGGTTAGTTATAGTGAAAGTGTATCGGAGATGAAATCATGTTTCAGTCATGGTTTTATGTCGCTTTCTCCCACGTTTTTAATCGACGATTACGCGATATCAGGAGTGTTGTGCTACGTACGTGCCATGAATAATTTGTCGTAATTATTCTAGGAAATAATTACGTGCTTTTTGCGAAGCTCTTGGTTCATATACATCGATTCCTATTTACAGTTTTTGCTCATTAAAAGCAAGACATGTTAAACTATATATTTATATTGCTTTCCATATTCCAAAGTGGAGTCTATATAGCGATATTGCAAATTGCACGAACTGTACAGTGGTGCATTCACAGGATTCCAACATTCCTGGAAAACTTGGATTGTCAGGGAATTTGAGAAAGTCATGAAAGAAGCCTGGAAAATCAAATTGGTTATTGAAACCACTACCCTGAAAAACCTGGATTGTCAGGAAATTTGAAAAAGTCATGAAAGAGACCTGGATTGTCAGGAAATTTGAGAAAGAGTCCTGGGTTGTCAGGGAATTTGAGAAAATCATGAAAGAGGGCTGGAAAATCAAATTTGTTATTGAAACCACTACCCTGAAAAACCTGGATTGTCAGGGAATTTGAGAAAGTCATGAAAGAATCCTGGAAAGCCAAATTGGTCATTGAACCCATTAACCTGAAAAATTTGGATTGTCATTGAATTTGAGATAGTCATAAAAAATGTGTGCGAACTTAACATTACACGAACCACCACATACAGTATAACCCCTCTAAACTAATGCCAATGAGACCTGTTGCTTGGTAATAGTTTAGAAGGATTTTTAGATCGAGGGGGATTGACTATGAGGCCCAAGTTGGGACCAGCAATCTGTATTAATTCAGTGGGGATATTATTTTAAAGGGGTTCTACTGTACACAAATAGGAGTAGACACTATGGATGGTGTATATATGATTATTCTAGAAATTATCGGAAATGGAAAGTTTCCAACTAAGCCGATGACAATTGCTGAATTAGACATGAATCCAGTCATCGTAAATTAAAAGTTTTCAAGACAGTTTTTCTAGGAATTATATTAATTAAAACTTGGATATAGATTCTAAGATCAGTGTATACACGCAAGTATGAGAAGTTTTGCTAAAGTGCTTTCCTCAGGTGGTCTCGTTTTCGGGACACCTTATAATTCATTTTTATGTCGTTTATCGTTTTTTTTTTGTCTCAACAATTGCCCATTTTTCCTTATTAAACTTGAATGAAAATCTCTGGTTTTCGTTCTTCTACACACGAAGGTTGCTCTCCTATAATGAACTACACCGCCGCCATTTTGATAAAGTGAGAAAGTTTTTTTTTCATCCCGTAAAGCTGCATTAACCAAATTATAATAAATTACAGAAAATGATTGCCGCAACTCTGCAGGCATTGAAATTAGACTATGGGCAAGTTTAATATCGCGTTTACCCAAATGTAATGACAAATTTTCTCCTCGATCAAAGAAGGGAATATTAAATGTGGATTTTAATAGCTTTCGGTTGATCTTGCATCGGGACCCCCATTTTTTTTATCCCCTCTCTCTCTTCTTAAGGCACGCTTTTTTTTTTTAACGTCTATAATAAATGACACAGCACATTGATTATCATTGAGGTAAAAGGTACAACGCAAATTAAGAGAGAGAAAGTAATCAATATAAAAATGCGTATATATACACTAAAACCTTTAAGCGCTTATATAAACCCGTGCAATTTTTTTTTTATCCCTCTCCTATATTTGGGGGTAGCAAAATAAATGAGAATTTGCGTGTGGCTCCCCCCACATGTACTGATTGTTTTTCACGGCTCTACTCCTCGCAACCATTTATATTATTTCGCTTTTCGTCTATACAGTATAAAACGTCGGACGCGAAAATCGTTAAGTCTATTATGAGATATTTTCATATTCTCAGTTAATTGGGTTGAATCCTCGGCGTGGATGAGGGTGGGGGTAATTTAATGCGAGCGCAATAATTATACGAGCTTGTCTAGCTTTCACTTCGTTTTTTAATTTCGTTTTTTTTTTTCCTGGCTTGTTTTTGGCCTGCAGAGAGAAAAATGGTGAGTTATGCCTTTACAAGTTAGGCCCACATATATGATGAAAATCTTAATTACCAGCTTGAGAAGGCCATTTGCTAAGTTTTCTTCATGTTTCGTTTCTAAGTCGATGGATGGCGCTGCCGAAGAGTATGGTCTTCTGGGTCTCTAGTGTACATGTAGAGCAACACGCGTTTTCCTCATGTTCAAATTATGCGGTGATTTTTGATGTACCTTATGAGCCTACTGTATATATGAATCGTTTTGAGTAGTTGAGTGGATTGCTTTCTTTGCATTCAGAAATTCTTACGACTACAGGGATTTTATGAGTGAGTCTTCACTACGTTACATCAGCTCAAGAGGATAAGGGCCCGTTCAAAAAGGACGTCCTCATGAGGGGGTAGGGGGTCTGCTGGCAGGTGGACACCATGTGGACAGGGAAAAGGAAGAAAGGAAACCGTAATAGACATCTGCTAATGATGGTATTTTAAAGTTTTTCGATTTTTTGTTTAATTGAGTTTTAAAAGTCACTGACTTTTCAAATAAATGAAGGACGTCTTTGAGAGATGGGGGAGGGTGGGGGGGGGGGGAATAAGTC
>JAQGBW010002282.1:0-20530 GCA_034698625.1 Julus scanicus
ATCCCCTGGCGTTGGTGTTTAGCCCTCGTGTTGCAGAAATAGGCCAACGTTAAAAATCAACAAACAACAAACAAACAGAACAAACACTAAACTACATGAAGTTATGCAATTTACCAAAAATAAATGAAAATATAAAAAAACTTAATATATTTATGGAAACATACGTATATTCATCAAAATAATGTTATATGTTTACTCAAACATACACAATTATTTCTATTTTATTTTAATAAACATGCAGTTTTAGGCGGATACTTTAGCATAAACTCCATAAATATCCATTAATAATTTGGCTTAAAATGACACTTGACCCCCATGTTAATAATTCGATGAAAAAGGTTATGTATATACAAAAATATTTGAGAGTTTTTGTGAAATGCTAAAGTTACTGCCAAAACTTTCATGTTTATTTTTAAAAAAATATAAATAATTATGCTATACATTTGAAGTCACATTTTTCAAAAATTATCTTACAATAAATATTGTTTTGACGAATCCATAAACTATGAAAATAAGGGATCAAGTTAATTGTTTTATTAAGTCAATAGGAATGCACATCATGCTAGTGTAAGACCTGTAAACATAAGCATAGGAATGTAAAGCATAATCTTTGACAATTTATACAAATTAAATCAATTATAGTTTCTTATATTAATATAGAGGTATCAGAGTGTAAAAAAAATTAATTATTATACAAGGGGCAATCAATATCGCCGCATTCAACGTAAACGCTCTTTATTTGAGTGTAATGTTCGATAACTGCTAGTCCGTTTTCTCGGCCAATTCCAGATTTTTTGTATCCTCCAAATGGCATTTCAGGAGGGTACAAATTGTAATTATTGATCCAAATCGAACCTGCTTCCAACGCAGCTGCAACGCGGTGACCACGTGCAATGTCTCTGAAATCACAAAACCACACTGAATCTAATCATTTCTGAGAATCACCCTATAAATCAAGATAATGAAATATACAATATGAAATTATCAAATTAACACTCATTAATCTCACCAATATTACCATATGTTATAAAAGATCACATACATATTACCGCTTGGATTTTGGGGTGAAATTGGATAGTACCGTCAGATTAGAAAACCCACCTTGTAAACACTCCAGCAGCTAATCCAAAACTAGTGCAGTTAGCCCTCTTGAGAACTTCCTGTTCAGATTCAAACGCCAAAACCGAAGCTACTGCTCCGAAAACCTCCTCTTTAACGATTTGCATATCGTCGTTCAAATCTGTGAGAACGCATGGGCTGAGATAGTAACCGTCTTTCAAATGAGAATCTTCCAAAACAACTCTTTCACCACCACATAATACTGAAGCACCCTAAAAGTACACGTTCACAGTTAATTTGAATATTTGACAACGATACAGAAACAGCGTTATAAAATACCTCTTCCTTGGCTTTAGCGATATAACTCATAATTTTTTCTGCATGAGCTTTGTTGATTGTTGCTCCAACTAGCGTTTCCTCACATTTTGGGTCCCCGATTTTAAGTTTCTTTGTGGCAGCCACGAACTTCTCCAGGAACGCTGACATGATGGACTTTTGGACAAATACTCGAGATGCATTGGAACATACCTAAATTAAACCAAATTTCTTTATCAAGGTTTAATAGTTACAATGCAATATGTTGAATTTATTAAACCGCCTCTGCTCTTACCTGACCCTGGGAAAGAAAATTTGCCATCAATGCAGCTTTCACAGCATTTTCTAAGTCACAATCTTCAAATATGATTAATGGCGATTTGCTGAAAAATATTAAATTGGTAATCATGTTTAATAAATAATCTCCTGTGTACCAATAATTGTTTGCAAACACTTTCGAATAAAATTCATTAATTCTCACCCTCCTAATTCTAACGTGACTTTTTTAATTCCTTGGGAACAAGCACTCATTACTTTAGCTCCTGTAGGAATGCTGCCAGTAAATGAAACCTTGGCAATATCCGAATGGATGCAAAGTTCTTTGCCTACAACACCTTCACCCTATCCAAATAACATGACAGCTTTTAAATATCAAAACATTCCTTCTAGCAAGAAATGAATGAAAGTATCTCCTTGGAATTACCTGGACTACATTAAAACATCCTGGCGGCAAACCAGCCTCTGTGAGCACTTCAGCAAGGATAACTGCAGTGATGGGGGTAAATTCTGACGGTTTATAAACAAAGGTATTTCCACAGGCGAGTGCAGGAGCAGATTTCCATGATGCAATGAGAAAAGGAAAATTCCAAGCGCCTATCCCCGCACATACGCCTAGAGCTTCACGGATTGTGTAGATAAAGGCTTGAGGACCTTGCGGAATATGCTGTCCTTTGATATAAGAAAAGCTGCAGCATTAATCGCTTTTCAGAAATGTATGCTCAAAAAGTTTCAAGACATATACCTAAGTTAGTTTGCGTTCCTGCCAATCCACCAAAATATCGAAACGCTTGAGCACAAGCTAAAATATCATAACGAGCCTCAGAGATTGGCTTCCCGCAGTCCAAAACTTCTTGACATGCTATTTCTTCCAATCGTTCCTGCAAACAGACACCTTCAATCAGTGCTTTTTCCACGGATACTATGAAATTACAGATGATCGAACTTTACAAATGATCCGAAGCTTACTTCAATAATTTGGGCAGCTCTGTTCAGAATGATTCCTCTCTGCTGACCGCTAGTCTTAGACCACGTGGGAAATGCCGACAAAGCGCTGGATACTGCACGATGGACATCATCCTTGCCGGACAATGGCATTTGGCATATGCTGCCTCCTGTTGATGGATTAGTAATTGGTCTTGTCCCACTAGATGATGCTGGAGAAACACGTTTTCCATCTAGAAAATTTAGTGGCCCAGATTCGGTTGCCAAGTGCGAGTTTTGACACCTTCGCATAATGGAATGATACGAAAGCCTTGCCAAATTCTTGTTAAACATGAACTTCATCTCTTATTACTGTGTAGCTACCTGCACGCAATATCAAACAAAACAAGTAATAATTCAAAAATTAGGGCTATTGTTAAAATTATAAGTCCGTCATTAATATAAAGTTACGCAGCATTATGCTAGGAAGCTCCATAATCCTAATTAATGAGCGACATCAATTTTATAAATTTTAATGTAACAGGTGATACCAAAGTTCACTACGTACATACCTAAAAAACAGCTAGGAACATCTAAATAAATAGAGTCAAGTTGTCTGGAGAAAAGTTCGATCTTGAATGGCATGGTCATTGGCATTTACATCTCAAAGTAGACGAAACCCGAACACATAATCTACATACATGTACTAATTTTCAAGGTTTTGTTATTTCTATATTAAAGAGATTTGACTAGGGAATTGTCCACGAGATGCCGCCACCAGTTTTAGGATCAAGAGTCAAGGAAATTTTAGTACAAAAATTTGAAAAATGAAAGGGATTAGATGAGAAAATTGTCCTCAAGATGCCGCCACCAGCTTTATGTAGCTAACACATTTTAGAGGGAAAATTTGAAAAATGGACAAGATTTGATAAGAAAATTGCATTCGAGATGTCGCCACAAGCGTAATTTGGAGGGGAAATTTGAAAAAACCCGGTTTAACTTATAAATTTGGTAAAAAAAAGTTAGAACACCTTTTCCGGTTACAACTTATGCACAGTATTAATCCACATGAGGCGAACTACCTTGATAAACTAATTAAATTAAAGTTGAACCACTCAGCTAGAACTGACGTTTATATAAATAATAAAACAAATCGTTTTAATGAAAAAAATATATACATATTTTGCACAATTTAAAAAAAAATTATAAGCAACTTTATATCCATAATTGACATCATTGACTACTTAAATAGGGAAAGAAGTAAATGCAAAAATTTCGGCTGAATATCTGAACTCAATATCTGAGCATATAAATTATCAAGTATTTATAATCTACTGTTTATAATAAAAATGATAATTAAAAAAATAAATTTTAACTTGAAACACATAATGTGAGTACAGCTTGAAATGTGCTAAACAAGCATTTTCTAGATATTTAGATAGGTTCACTTAGGCCAAAAGTTGCAATCAATCATATTTTGAGTGATAACTTTGACAACGCTTCAAAAAAAGTTAAAAATCTGTAAGAAACGACTTAAAAACGTGCATTATAGCCATATGGACATTTAGTCAGGGAACTATCGGTTAAACATCTTAAAAGTCAAAATTGTAGGGACATGAGTTCACAAAAAGTGTGGGAAAATTTGTCAGCATATCTAAAGTGGACCTCATTCTACATAACTTCCTAAAGTACACTATTAATGTATTGCCTATATGCTGTAATACCAATAATTGTAGAATATGTATACATTGTAGAGTGCATTTAAGGAAACGGTGTGAGCAAGAATATTCGCAGCATGGTGCTATTTCGGACCCCCAAGACTATCTCTACAGAGATGTTTTTGAATTATACAAGTAATAGACCACACCAGAACTAAAGAGTTAGCCGTTTCACAGATTAAGTCAAGTGATTTGTTTATGATGTTTGCTTCAGGAACTACTCGGAAGAAGCGCATATAAAACTCTTCTCTGTAAAAATAGTGCTGCCATGTTAGCAGATGGGATATCATAAAAAAAAATTGTTAAACCACTTTATGTCACCAACTAGGCTCGCTTGATTGCTGCAAATATCAGTGCCATCCTTCACTGAGATGAGTCAACGCCAAACACTCGTGCCAAAAAATAAAAGTTCGGGGGAGCAATGGTAATCCTTCTGGGGTGAAAGGAGGGGGAGGAGGAGGTTAAGATTTTGGGAGGATGGCTTTTTGGTCAAATCTTAAATCTATCAACACTAAACCACAGTTAACAGCTGCAAGTGCCAATCACGTCACTGGAAAGCTCCACCCCATAGCACTGGTGGTATTTAGTGTTTAGTTCAAAATTTAATTTGGTACACCCATTCGCTCTTTTCCTTTACCTCTGACCAGTCAGTGGTCAAAAATTTGGTGGAACCATGCAAAGTTTCGTTTCATTTGGGCCTCACTGATGATATAACTTGGCAACGCTAGGGATTTCATTGCTTTTTATATACATTTCCTAAAAGATAAAACTCCTTTTGGCAAATACTGAATAGACATTTTCGAATAGATTTCGTTATTTTGTGGTACTTCGTAACCGAGCTGTAAAGATTGGAACCAAGGATATCCTTATAATTGGACCAGCTTCAATTCACGGAATAGATGGTTAGTACTATAGCAAGGCTGCGACGGCTATTGATTCCGACTTTAACGATTTGTCTACTTGTTTTGATGGCATTAATTTTTAAAACAGCCTATAACACATACGCAAATATTTGAACGCTTTTACTGCTGTTTTGCTAATGCAATTTAAAAAATTTACATACAAAAATATTAAATCAATTCGCAATTGATCGAAAATAACAGTGACATGATTTTGTAACTCAATCGTGCATGCATTTATGGCAATAGTTCTAATATCAATTATAAGAACATGTATAAATGTTACCTGAAACAAAAGCTCCTCTTCTAGGAAAAATGAGTCTATAAAATGAGTGTATATTGATTTAGAAAAATATACGCAAAGAAAACTTTGGTTATGATTCTATTTTAATTTCCCATACATTGAGCCTTGTAATATGAAATTCAATGACTTTTTCATTCGCTAATTATAATAAAACAATATCACATGAACGGATTAGGGACAATTAAGTTCCTTTAACTCTTTAACTGCAAAATTCCGAGATTACAATTACCATTATTTCCTTCCAGGTATGGGATGTTGTGTCATTTAAATGGGCAACAACAACGGTCAAAAGAATGCTCCAATAACTGTTCTGGATGGCCTGAAGTCGCCGTTTATGAACAAGCAAAACGTGGACATGGAAAACTACTCCGAGTGCAGCGAAAACGTGTACTATTCTGACATCTCACCTAACCCAAAACGCAAACGCCTGTGTAGCAATTCCCGTGACAGCAGTGGTCCATCTCCCAATTCGAGTCCACAATCTTGCACTATGTCCTTAGGTATGGCAGACAACTTTCCACCTGTTCGCCAGAGACAGACGGCCAATGCCAGGGAGAGAGATCGCACTCATAGTGTGAACAGTGCATTTACGACACTCAGGACATTGATTCCCACTGAACCTGCGGATAGGAAGTTATCAAAAATTGAGACTTTGAGATTGGCTTCCAGTTACATTTCTCATTTGGGTACTGTGCTCATGACGGGATCCGAATTCAGGGATCAACCTTGTTTGCGGCATCAATATTCATACGGAGGCGATACTACTTCTGGTGGGGCCAAGCCAGTCTGCACGTTTTGTCTAAGCAGTACGAAAAAAGCAGTAAGTTGAAAATAAATAATTATAACGACAAAATGCGAATGTTCAATCATCGTATAAAGATTTGTTTTTCTCTATTCTAGCAACTTATTCTGCAATTGAATTTTCCTTAAAAAGTTTAATAAATATTTTGAAATAGTTAATGTATAGGACCTACATCTTGATTTGATAGACATAAATTATGCAAAGCGAGAATGATTACGCAATTTATTGGAAATTTAAATATTTTAGTTGATAAACTCATGAATATTTTTAGTCTGAAAATTATTCAATCTTACTTTTATACACATTATAATTTTAAATTGAAATAGCATCAAACTGTATGATTGAATGGATGCAGTCTGATTTACATGTATATACGTTCCATTTTCAAAATTTTATTAATAATCATTTGCCAAATACCGGCCTTTCCCGCACTATTAATCTTCTCGATTTCCACATGTGCCTATTTATTCCTTCAGTCTAGGGAAACTTTCCAATTTCAAATTTTTTATTTTTATTTCATTTTAAATGGAAATGTTGTATAAACAAAGAGTTGTTGCATTTTCATGAAATGGAAATGCTGAGTAAACATCTGATTTAATTGAAATGATACATTCGTAATGCATTGCGAATATTTGCATGCAGAATGCTTTTTTGCATTTTCTTTAAAAAAAACTACCGAAAAAATCTGTGTAAACCAAAATATACTAAATAAACCAAAATATCTAGTCGCTATTGCATGCATCGTATGCAATTTGAAATACATACAGTAAATGTCAAGTATACTGTAATATCAACTAAATTACCCTTTTGAGAAACTTGACTCGTTCTATATGTTTTATAAGTATTGAAATACTCAGTAGGGTAGCTCAGATAACTATCTAAACACCACAATCAAACTGAAGTGATTCGCTTTTACCGTTGTTATAACCAAATACCAATTAGAATCTACACTCCTATAGAGATTGTTTCGATATTTATCTGTTATACTACAAATGATATCAATCTATAGATACAGTTAAGCCATGCATAAGCTCAATTCGAAACTTATTCAATTTTAACTTGGCTCAAAATGAGAAGAAATAACGCAAATAGCATCCTTACAAGCAACTTAAGGACGGACATTGTAGAACTATCCATATAGGATTCACAAATTGACTCCCACATTGCTAAAGCCAAGTCTGAATTTAGAAACTTGACGAAGCCATTGACAGCTGCGTTTAGAATCATGATCTGGATCATCGGTGCCCAACTTAAGAGGTCGAGCACCCCTGTGCCGGACTTGAGATTTTTTGGCATATGGAAAGTGTCTTTATTTTACTGTTGTACGCACCATGGTAGGGGACAGAAATTTCCTGCACCTGCGCCACCCTGGTGGTACCAAGTTTTGGGGAATGTAAGGGATCGGGTAAGGATAAGGGGTAACCCCAAAAACCACGTGGCCTAACGCGCACATTTTGAGATACGTGATCTCGATGTAACCATACTTTTACGATGTGCTAGTTGTTTGGTCACTAAGCAGAAAGATGGCTGTTTTGGTCAGTTTGTGTCAAACTTAAGTAATTTGATGGAATAATCACTGGAAGAAAATGTGAAATAACAGAATGTAATGAGTTTGCGGGACGTTTTACAAATTAGGGTATATCGCCAAAAATAATCATCCGAGATTTGAGGTTGTGATTACTGTTCCCACGTGCAAGTGGCGTAAACTGGGGTTGGCCATATCATTAGTAAAACCCAATTTGTCGTCATCAATCATCACAGTTTTTCAACAAGAACAAACGCATTTTTCGCCTTTAGTAAAAGAAGCTGCGCAAACACAAGAAAAGACAGTGTAATCGTTTGATATTTGGTTTAGAATATAGTCCATAAATACGAAAAAACAAAAAGCATAAAATGCTATTTTTTGCAGTTCCATTGTGGATATTTTTTTTAAGAAAAAGTTTTTAGCTGATTAAAACAAACTTCCTTGGTGAACTTCAAAATCGTCACCAATATCTAAAAAAAATGTATACCAGTAGTAATGATGTATGGAGAAAACGTCTGGAAAGTTTGAGTACATTTGGATACAAGATGATAATACAAAGAACACACAAGGGCTAAGCAATTTTACATTGAATTACAGGCATTAATTAAAGTTACATGCAAACCATATATTAAAAAAATGGTATCAAATTGCTTCATGAATTAAAACTATTATTGTCCACCGATTATTAAATTGCAGCGTGTTTTTTTCACATATTCTGACATGTTTTCGGAAAGCCTACAATACTAATTTAAATGGCTCATTATAGATTTTTATGCAGATTATTTCTAGATTTGTTGACATTTCCCAATGCATTGTATTGTTGCTAACTTACTGAATGGCCATTTGTCGTTTTGTTTTTCAGCCTAAAGTACAGCCCCAGGAGGGTCTGTACTACGCTCCTGGAGATTTGTCTCCTTTCATGTACGTCCGACGGTGAAACTGACCCCTTGCTGAGTGTTTCGGTGGCCCCACGGGGTCCCGTAACACTGACATTGAAGGATTTCCATAACCCCCACTCCGTAATGGATTCCACATGACAGAAACACACGCATTTGGATTACTACCAAGTCGTCCGTGATCGACTTTAATTATTCTTCAGCTACAAATAAACGTATACAATTAATAGCTGAGCGCGCATAATGAATATTGAAAATTCTTGGAAATAAACATAATTGAATTAAAAGAGTTGTCGATTTTGTTTTTCAAATACACGCATATTGTGCACCATGTTATATAGACATTGTGGTTCGTGGAATAATTAACAAACTTTTAACTTATCCTATGCTTGAATCGCATAACTGAAAAACATCGCTCTACTAATTTTCATGCAGGAATTTTAGTAAATGATGCAAGTTCACTTCTGCAGCCTCATAGTAAGCCACCCATGTGGTTTCATCTGCTGCTAAATTCATATTTTGAGGGCGAAATGCAGCTGTTTGTGGGCATAAAATTATTATTTTTTTTGTCTTTGTTGCTCCCACTCGTTTGTCATCTCTGTAGAAATTTAAACTGTTAAGTCTAACCTAAGAAAAAAACATGAAGTCAAATCCGTTGACTGATGAAGGACAAATGGTATCATGTGTTTAACAGTAGCATTTTTACCACTCACAAATCTAATGAGAATAACAGACATTGCAGAATTTTCAAAATTAAATTCCAAAATTAACCACATCTATATTATATATATATATATGCTAACAAGCTAAATAAAGGCATGCAAAGTGCTAGTATAGCTGCCATCCGCCCCTTTTTTTTGTGTTAGTAATTAAGAATATCTACTCATATTAAATTAATGATTTTAGAAGCATGCCTTGTTTACATTTTTTAAAACTTAAGGTATTTAATCTCAAAAGCATATCGAGGGAAATATTCTTTTCTGGTTCGATGCATGGATTAAAGAAAATAATTATGCTTTAATGGTTGAAAGTAAATAACTAAAGCATTTTTTTTCCAGTTTTCGTGGATAGGAAATCCTGCCCTCTCTTAATCCACATCGCGTAAACTGATTTTGTATGGATTTGCCTTGGTTTATATGAAATTGTTCTGTATAAAATCGGAAAAAAATGAAATCAAACAGTTAATGAACGCTTGCCAAGCGTGCTGCTAATTGGCAAGGCTTAATTGTTGGAAGTCCAATTATTTTACGCTGCATTTCGCATTTAACGGTCGTTTGCACAGATCTAAGTTAATTATAGAGCAACTCACTGCGAAAAATAAAAATGATTTACTGAAATTTCGTCATTCTACGAAAATACTTTTTTTTCTTTAAAATATGGTGACGTATATATATAGTTGTAGAGAAATTTCTGTATAATCTGTGTCTCAATGTGCAATTTATTTAAAACTTTCAAAAAACATTTCTAATATTTAATAGTTTAATTGCGATTACAATTTAAAGACCACCAAAACCATCATCGTGACATGTTGAATTTAATTACGTAATAACTTTCGTACACATTATAAACGTATACAATAACGCTACCAGCTTAATTAATTCTTCAATAAATTGATTGTTAAGTATTAGACGCTCAAAATTTTTTTGTTAAACACGCGAATTTAATAAACGCGTTATCTAATTTTATCCATTGGCTAGCTGATTAGCTTTTAAACATGAAAGCAATAAGGGTAGATCTGCGCATGTCCGATTACCAGATCGATTTAGTCATGGCAGAATGAGTTTGATATATCCCATGAAAGTGACAGATTCATCCACATCGTATTGCTAAGATGGATTTACCAAATCTTCTTAGATGAACACGGATTTTACATTGCGCTAACATGCTGATGACACTGAGGTAAGTTTTTTTTTCTTTCATATTCACCTCATTGGCTCTAGAATAGCATAATTTCAAATGAAACCAGAATTCTCATAGAAATATCCACTTTCACTGTTTTAGTCATAACACCGAAAGTTTTCCGTTTCTTTTTTCTATGGTTTCAATTTCTTGTTATGTACTACAATGTATTTCGTATACCACTATCGATTGAAACATAATAAGATTAGGCTCCTCTGGACCATAAACACGATAGTTTCCCATTTCACTGGCATTTTGTACGAAGTCAAAATACGCAGGCAAGCATGCGAAAATACAGGAAAAAAACTCAACTTTGGCTTATTAAAAAATTACGAGTTCGCTCATCCTTTAAACTAAGCGAAATTATGATTCTCCCTTATCTTTTTATAGATGAAAATGTGTGATAATATATATGCAAAACATGCATTATTTTCAGTTTAGATATTCAAAAAAGTTTACTACACTGGGAAAACCGTAAAAGGTAAGGCAATCATATTAATTATTACTTATAGTTTTATATTAAGTATTATAAATTATACCAGATATTATAGGGAAATTTTTTGAATAAGCTGGGCTAAACGTTTTTAAGATATTGGATGTACATGTATAAATACAATAATAAAAAATATTGTACTATCAATCTAGACAAAAGATAGTATCTGCAGTGCAGTATGCTCACCCCCTAATCACCTAAAAATTTGCTATAAATTATTAACATTAGTTTTGCATAACTGTTCGCCTAGTATATTATGTTAGCTATCTATTTGCAATCTTTAATGATTTATGCAAGGCCGTATACAGATCCCTTCCCCCCGGAATCCAATAATTTTACAAATTTCAACCCTAATCCGCCAATTTTTACCCACTATATTAAAAGTATCCTCAGTTCCAAATAAGATGACTTTTGGAAATTTTCATTCCAAAATTATTTTAAATCTAATCTTGAAATCCATTTTCGAAGGTAATTTGAAATTAGTTCATAACAGACCAGTGAAGTGAGCTAATGTTTTGATATTTTTGAAGATTTTTAATTAGCAGTAGTATACAATGAATACAATACACGAATCATTTCCTGATTTGGTATTTTGTAAAAAATCATTCAATTCCAACTAAATTTTACCAGAATTTCAAACTTACTAGTGCATGGTTCAGTCTCTATATGTGGACCATTTGTACAGTAAATTCCTTTAGTCAGTTAGTAATCAAAATGAAAATTTTCAAAAGTCACATGCTACAAAAAAATGTAAAAATGTAAAATTGGGAATAGAATGTTCTCTGCAACGTGCAAAGACGTATTTAGCATTTTAGTTAACAAACACTAAATTCACATGTAGACAAATATTGAATCGGTGGCTCGATTGAGTCGCCCACCGATAATATTCTGAAAGAAAAGTGGTATATAAATATATACATAGCATTCGGCTCCCATTCAGGGCTCTTTGCTGTGCTGATTGCTATTTGCGGTGCTAATTAGAAGAACATGGGCATTGAAGGAGTAATTAAAAGCGACCTCATCAGATAGTATACTGGCCAAATGTTTTTATTGCATTTATTAATATGAAAACTACGAATTAATCATGCAGGCAATATGGGAGGTATTAATTCCATGGCGATGGTATCTTCAGTGTCTCCAATGGCTCGAATTTTCAATGAAAATCAAAGTCGTCCAAAACTGGCGTGGGAATATGACGGACAAATTGAATGCGAAAAGGACCATAGGCACATCGAGACAAACATGACAAGTGAGACGCCCAATTTCAAAACCATCTTGATATACGATGCATAAAGTTGTAATTCTTAATTTGACAATCTATTGGAATTCAAATCTATCCGCTTTTGTGGGTTTCGATGAAACGATTTTTCGCCGTTAATTTATTCATGTATTAAAATATATTGCTTTTCAACGAAATTTAATGTCGTCTTCTAATCACCAGGGCCTTATTGCAATTCGGTTTGGGACTCTTTTTTGTGTTGGCCTCCAGCGTCTCCAGGGGTTCTTTCTTCTCAAAGATGCCCGCCTAATAAAGGAGTCGATCCGAACAGTAAGGCAATGCGACCAATTTATATACAATTTTAATGTGATTCAAGTAGGCTACTGTATAATTCAGCTTGTTTATTGCACAAGAAAGAGTTTGCCAAATCTCAAAAGAAACTAAGTTATCAAAGAAATCCTAATTACCTTTGCAAGCATTGAGCGAAAAAAAATTTTTTTTTAAATGCTCGAATGTCTGATATAATATATATTTCATATTTTTATACAAGTAAATCTTTCTTCCAAGATAAATTTAGCTCTATAATGATACAGTGATACGAAGCATTGACTATATAGCAGTTTGACTATACAATCATTTGTCGTAGAATTTGCCTACAAGAAGTGCTCTTCAGATGGACGTTGGGAAGGCAAGAATCTGGGAGATTACAGCCGACCTCAAGGATGGACAAATTATACCAGTTGTTTCATACCCGAAATTAAAGATTTACTTGACAGACTCCATAACAGAGCCGAAGAAGCACAAGTAAAAAAAACAAAACAAAAATGAAAATGACAATTTCACATTTTAAGTCATGAACATCTTTTTTTTTTTTCTTTTCAAAATATAATTTTTGACTAAACTCTCAAACCTCGAGTTTGCCACAAGGAAGATCTTCGAATAATTTATTTCAATGTGTTGTAGATTAAAATACAAGTGGCTCAAGGAATACGAATTATGGAATTAACTGGATTAAGCGTTTCGTTCTTATCCCTTATACTATCGTTGCTAATCTTCACATATTTTCGGTAAGAATACAAATATGTACTTTGCAGTCTTTAGAACTATTCATAATTTCTCATGTAACCTATTTAGAAAAATAAAATCAAATGAAAGTAATTTTTATGAGGTAATGCTGCATAGCATGGTAAAGATTTTCGCATGATGCATGTGTTTAAGACAAAAGTTCAGTAAAAATTGATTAAACTGCATATATTGTAGTGATAAATTAGATTAATTGACAATTCTTATCATTGGTTTATGAATAGCTCCAGCTCGTAAAAGTAATTAAAAAAATTCATGCCTTGCTGCACTTTCATTAAACTTCCCAATTAATAAAGTATTTTGGTGTTTCGTCAATTAATTCAAATTACGTATTTCTTTCTAGAGGTCTGCGGAACAAAAGGATTCGAATTCATCGCAATTTATTCGTGGCGATGTTAATTCAAGATATAATAAGATTAATACTGTATATGGACCAAGCAATCGTAAGACAAGATTTCACTGGTTTAATAGGACATCGAATCCTTCATGATACTCCGGGAATAGACAATACTGCAAGTTTTGTTTATATTGAGTCATAGAATGTAACCAACTGTTTGCACGATTCAAACCCAAATTTTCTTAAGGAAAGAGTATAAGCTGCAATATATATATAAAGTTTTTAGAGGATGAAAATCAATTAATTTAAAAATTACTCATTGTCCTACAGTCAACAGTAATATTTATCTTGATAATGTGCTTCAAATTTTCCGTTTATATAGCCTATCCTTTGCGAATTCTTTTACGTTTTACTGGAATATGCTCGCACTTCAATGTTCATGTGGATGTTTGTTGAAGGACTTTATTTACACAATTTGGTTGCCGTCGCTTTTTTCCAAGGGTCTCAAATCTTCGTTGTTTACTTTATCATTGGATGGGGTAATACTTCAATGAAATAAATGCACTTTTGTTTTTCCGGAATGCATGATGTACATTGTTGTTCAACCTAAATGTATTTTTATTTAGGTTCTCCTCTTATATTTACCGGACTGTGGGCCGCAGTAACAGCAACCTATTACAGAAGCATTCAGTGCGTTATTGTTTATGCTCCTTATTGTTTCATGTCAGTTCAATTGATATCATACACTCTTCATTGTTCACGAAAATCTTCTAGATGCTGGTGGGGTTACAACCTCTCCATTTATTTTTGGATCTTAGAAGCACCGAGGATGCTCGTAATCGTTGTAAGTTAAATATTTAATTTCGTTGCAATGCAGCACAATAGAGTACTGAACATGTAATATTTATTTTAATATCTAGGTGAATTTTCTATTTTTGCTGAATATAATTCGTATTTTGATTACCAAACTACGAACCACAAATTCTTCAGAAGCACAACAAGTTGGGTAAGAAAAATATCAAGTGTTGTTAATTGCTATGTATTAAGTGTTTAGTTTTGACAAAAATATTTAACTTGGTTTTACAGAAAATCCGTTAAAGCTGCTGTCATTCTGCTTCCACTTCTCGGAATTACAAACATGATGAACATAGTGCCATCCCCATTGGAACGGAGCGTCCTTGAATTTGGGCTTTGGTCATATACAACTCACTTTTTAAGCTCCTTTCAAGGAGTTTTCATATCCCTCATTCACTGCTTTCTCAATCGAGAGGTAAGTAAAAGCATGAGAGTTAATTAACTTCCAGTTAATCCATAATTTAATAAGATTTGCGCAAATATGCCAAAAATAGATAAATCACATAAATCGTAGGGGATTATGTTATCATTTTTTAAAAAAAAAATAAGTATAAGTTGATCTGCCCAATGAAATAAAGTCTCTACATAGCCAATTAACGGAAAAACCCACGCATTGCATAACGCTTTATTGACAATCGGTTTCCCCAAGTCAGCACTTACTTAGAAATTATCCACAAACGATAATTGCACCTTAAAATATCACTTAAATACTTGCTAGATCTTAGATTGCTTAGACTAGATAAAAAAATTGACGATTTTTATGCATTTTTGCAGAATTTAAGCTTTTTTACTCGAAGGATGTGGTAGGGATAAAGTGACGTACATATACGATCATTGACTTGGTATTAATTCTTTACTGCTAATTTCCATCATGACCAATTTGGCTTAAATCAAAAGAAGCTTATTTCACACGCAACAGCGAATGTCAGATTAAATAACAGCAGCACGTAATGGACATTTATACAAATTCTGGCACGAAAGTACGATTAGTAAATCACTATTAGTGTAATCTGGGAATGGAACAGTTTATAGCAAGATCTTACCCTTGTTTTTTTGTGATTATAACCGCTTTTAAATGTCAATTATCATAATCAAGCATGCAGTGTCGTACTATATAGAATTTTAACAAATCCTCAATATTGGATTACTTGTGCATGATGAAATTTATCTGCAAAACGATGTATATGTTGCCAATTATTCCATATTTGTATATGTTCTAGGTCAGGACGTCCATATTGAAAAGATGGGACGATCACAGTAATATACGAAATATTATGTATAATAACCAAAGAATACATCGAAAAATCGAGAATAACTTATCATTAGCTGCTGTTGTCGTTCCTGATGACTTCATGGGGGATAAGGTAATGAAATAGTTGATTAATATGATAATTTAGAAAAGTTGTTACATTTATTCATTAATACAAATTTAAAGCATACATTCTGGTTCCCATCTATAATTCGTTATGAATGATGAATTTTGTAAATTTTAATTTACTAAAAATCTTTAACACTATTAAAAATATTTTAAAATGTTTCCATTTCTTTAGACAGTTTATATTGTGTATATACATTGTATTTTTTTATACATACTATTTTTTGTCATTTTATAATTTTTAGAAAAAAACATCACCGAGGCATGCCTTTGAAGAACAGTGTGTAATAACCAGTTTATAAACTCAATCACCATGTATTAAAAGTTGAACGTATATTATGTTGTTACAGATTTTTATTTTAAATTTCCAGAGCTAGACAGATACACGTATCGTTATTGCACTACATCATTGTAAATAACCATTATTTAGGGTTATTTGGAGATGAACTATTGAGTATATATACGTTTCCATAGCATCACGCAATGTCCAAGCCATTATGCTCCGAACTTTTATCAAAAATAAATAAATGTGAGTTCTTTAAACATTTAACTGCGAATATTGTTTCCATTGTAAATCGCACTCAGCGCGCATACATTACGTTGGAGAAACTTCCTGCAGTTGAAGATGTGTAAACAAATTTCAGACTTTTAAAACGTAAAGTAATAACCAATGTATAAAACTGGATAATCTCAAAATAGTTTGGCAAATACAGAATCGATTTATTTTATTGCTACAGTCAATTTTAATGTACATCACAAATTCCTAAACGCAGTTTTCATTTGCTAGAAGATCCTCTTCCAAGTCCTAGCACAACAACGAGATAAAACATTTATATATTTTTGTAGTTTTTTTCGTAAAATGTTTCCACGTTTTATAATTTAATGCTAGTAAGCACTGATTAAAGTAAGTTGATAAACATTTTATCTGCATACAATGTAAATTAAAGGGCATTTAGAGGGTTACCTTAATTTCTTGTTCATTACACTGCAATGGCACCACGACATTAACTTTCGCCTCCAAATTGTTAGGGAAGACTGCTGATCTAGGGTAGTTTGAGACGTCTTTACATTTATAGCTATACCAATGTTGATGCAAAGCAGTTTTTACCTAAACATAAGAAGAAATGCAAAGAAAAATTCATCAATTTTAACAAAGTTGATGTACCAAACGCATTTTGTTAGAAAACATGATTATTTCTGAAAGTTTGATAACGATCAATATCGACTAACATTTTTTTTTTTTTTTTTTTTTTGGAAATACATGGCACAACTTTATTCCTATTACTTATGGACAAAACGAATTTCAAAATTATTTGCTATTTGTTCATGTCCCAGTTTCTATTATATGGATCGATCATGCTTTCAAAGGAATTTTGAGAGCTTTAAGCTCTTCCTTCAAATCCGCGTTTCAAAAATTGCGTAACTTCATTTTTATCTTCCTTCCTTCCTCCTCGCTCAAAAATACAGCTATTTTACCAATAAATGTATCTCTGTTGAACATCAATTTGAATGTGCATTTAAGTGGTTCCTAACATGGACATATTTCTATGGGTGAATCCCATTTTCGACAATGTCAATCGTAGGATGCGTATGGCGTTAATAATTGACTTATTAGAAGCCTATTTTAAGTCAAAGACAATTACTTAATTTCGATTTACCCCACCACATCAACTGGCGTAAAAACCACCCAACTGGTAATAAAATAATGCAATTACGGTACTAGAAACCGCTGCAAATGAGCGTGATTTAATTAGATATTGATCAGGAGTATAGGTATTAGTTAATTCATCAATAATGTGATTAATGTTTGTTGGAAAACTATAATTTAATCAAACAGGAACTAAGTAATTATGACATCCACAAGCTCGAATTAGCTCGAATAAAGCCGATTTCGGATGAAAATCGGTGTTGTATTCTCTTAAAGTTGCTAATTCGAAAATCATCAACATTAAGCCAGATTTAAATTATAAATGTACAAACTACAATTAAAACCAACAAGTTTAATGACCAGTTGCATGATTGGCTTAGTAAAGCGATTAAAACAATCCCATGTTACCTGCTTAATTAAATTGCCCCTTCTAGCATAAATATTTTAATACAGTGTGTATAAAATGTCATGAACGTCTTCACGATAACATGCTGAATATGCGCTAGTGAAAAATTATGATAAATGTCATGTGGCGTTTTGCATTTTGTTTGCCTTAATTTCGAAGTTATCATTTGAAAGTTACGATCAGCAGTAGTTCATTAAAACGAAAAAGTATTACAGAAAGTGAACCGAAGCCGGTTTTCAACAAAGAACCTCAATACCATGCCACAGTAGAAAATATTCATAATATTTTTGGCAGTCTGGTGAAGATTATGGAAATATACTGTATACAAGAATAAAAAGGAAGTTAAATATATTGATGTGCTTGTACTTAATATTCTACAGGTATATAGAATTAAAATTAGCAAATGAAACTTGCGTCTTACCTCGCCATTAAGAAAGCAATAGATTAAAGCGATGAAAAACCCTTGAAATGACGTCAGAAAGTGCGTGCCATAGGACCATAGCGCAAACTTAATGGGAGGTCCATCGAGGGGTCCCTGGACCATTGATAATGAATTTGTTATTCCCAGTAAGGGCAGCAACAATACAGCGGCTCTGCATG
This sequence comes from Julus scanicus, assembly GCA_034698625.1. Lineage (NCBI taxonomy): Eukaryota > Metazoa > Arthropoda > Diplopoda > Julida > Julidae > Julus > Julus scanicus. The sequence continues at coordinate 18,634 of JAQGBW010002282.1, forward strand.
CTTTTCTGAAATAGATTTAGTTAAAATTGAAATGAAAAGATACTTTCGATCAAAAATAGAAATATCCTGGGAAATTTATTTTATTTACCTTATTCGTAATGTTTCGTTTGAAGTCGATCTGCGCATTTTCGTGACTAATACTCGAAGAATATTCAGTAGAAAAAAAAGGTTTACCTACAAACAACGACATATTACATAGTTTAATTAATTAATTTATTTATTTAATGTTGCAATTACTTTTGTATCCCCGAGCAAACCTTTATACTATAATTAAAATTATTATATTATAATTATATTAAAATTATTTTTTATGCTATTCCCCTCCCCTTAAGTCAAATCAAACAGACGAATAAAAACCAACTTACAGCTATAACTGCCAAGCGTGGACCTTCTAAAATCCAAAAATATGGTGAAAAATTATAACCATACCAACATCTAAAAAGAGAGAATGAGAGCGACAGCGTGTAAAATAAGAATAAAAAAAGTTGTAAATTTGTAAAAACAAAATTCTAAGGCTAGTTAGTTGCAAATTGTGCAAATTGGCTAAAATAACTGGAAAATTAAAATGAATTTAATAGCAATAATAAATACCATGATTACATTTAACGAATTTGATAAGCGGATATTAAATTACAAAATAAAGCTAATAATGTTACCACTCTAAAGTAATTTTTCAATAGGATCGATGTTCGAGAGGTTAAAGTCCAAACGGTGTACACAATGCATCCTATAGATGGCAGTATCTATTAAACGCTTTGTTATCTAAATATTAACTTACGAAACAATTTTAAATCGAAACGCAGTTACAATCGCCCAAACTGATGTCATCACTAATGGAAGACCTACAAAAAATGTAAAACGTGTTGAGGATAGAGCTTTTCTATCAAATTAGCAATGTTGCCTAATTTATATAACGAACGATTACACAATGTGAACACATTCAATATTACAAGTAAATATTATTCACTATCTTTGAAATATGCGCCACATTATTTTCACTTGCAACATTAACATTCATTATAAAAAATATAATGTTAATTCAAAGTAATACATACATACCCCAACCTAACAGATGAAATATAAAAAAGTGTGTTTTATTTCTTAACACGTGAAATGCAGTTAAGTTATGTAAATGAATTCCTTCGATGAACATCCATAAAAACATGGCCGTCCTGGCATACTCAAGAAGGACATAAAAAAGTTCGCACAAAATTGGCTGTAGAGTTTAAATAGTAATATATACTGTTGTTATCAAATTTTTTTAAATACAATTTAATACACGATGAAATGCTTTCTCCGCTTACCGTGTTATCGATTCCAATCAATTGGCTCATGTTCGATTGATCTGATTCAAAGTTTGTATGTTCTCTAATTATATATTGGTCGATGTAAAGTATCAAACGAATTCCTACTTGAATTAACATAGCGATGAATAAATTTGCGTGGATTTTGGTTCTATCATTTTTTAAACACCTGCAAACAAACAAAAAATATACCTATTATTAAACTTTGTTTCACAATATTTTTTGGGGGAATTTGTTTTAATACATTTGTTTGAAAAGCTATCCAGATGTAAACGCGTTATGCCAGAACAAGCAGAACTGGGTAAATAATATTAACAGCAACATATAGAAAAACAGAAAAAAGAAAATATTTCTGAAACAAAAATCCTATCATACTTTGAATTTAATACCCGAGGGCCCCTAAATTGAAAAAGAAAGCTACATTTATAAAACGGTTAAGTTTTTTAAAATAATAATGGCATTGGGATTTGAATTCCCCATTCTTTATATAAAGGTAAAAACTTTTTGTTTTTCTCTAAAACTCAATTCAGCTACATGTACACATCCATTGTTGGGTCAACCAAATGTTTAATCAGAGAGATTGACGTCATAGT
>JAQGBW010002283.1:0-20528 GCA_034698625.1 Julus scanicus
AAAATTCACAAATTCAGAATAAGTCCAGTTATTCAGGAAATTCCCAGCAGTCAGAAAAACAAATTCTTCTGAGTTATAAAATGCGATTTAGGCCCATAACCTGCTGATATTTGAAGCTGTTGATGCATAAAGTAGGCACAAAAGACATTTTGGTTTTAGTTAACTTGTTATTAATTAATCATAGTATAATGTTAAAGTACAAGTTGAACAGTTGAACAATAAAGCATGTCCTTAAGAGACAAGAGCTAAGTGGAGAGCGAGTTCTCAATATGCAAAAAGACAAAGGAACTACAATTAATGCTCCGGGTTAAATGCAGTTAATGAAACAGTTAACTGAGTGAACTGGTCCAAGAAAATAGTCCCAGTTTGGTGCCTCTGGTGAGAAAAACTGCAAGTAAAGGTCAGTGACCTTCACAGGTAAGGCCGACCAAAGTTCACACTTTCCAACAATTTCCCTTTCATATTTTGCCGGATTTGGATTTAAATTTGTACAAAATTCTGGATTTCTGGGGTAGGGGGGATCTATCCCCATGGTCCCTCCATAAATATGGCCTTGCATAAAACGAATAGATGCCCAATTGCCGTATTTTCAAACATGTTGGATGTTTACTGCCTGAGTGAATTTGTCCTCTGGATGCATCTAAATCCTGACTGAAAGCAATGCAAGTCACACAAATGCCATTTGTTTTTGCTTCAGTTTTCAGATAAGCTTTCAGCTTTACCATAAAGTTGACAAACGGAGAAAAAGTAATTAAAACTAGTAAAAAACAAAGCTAAAGAAAATGGAAGCTGTCACATTTGCCTAAAAAAGCTACATTGGAAATTCTGTGGCATTTGCAAAAGTTGCAAAAAGTTTGTTTGCTTGCAACATTTGAACATTTTTTGCTCAATTTGCGACTAATAATTTTTAACATAATTATTCTGCATTCGATAAAGAGTCAAATAAAACCTTAATAAATTTAAATATGTCTTTATTTAGACGTATTTTTGCCAAATTTTTGATAATATGGGGTCCATATGGACCCCAGCGGTAAAAAATGCATTATAAAAATCCTGGTAGTTTGAGGGTTAAGAGAATTTACGTACATGTTATCCACATGCAAAAGTGAATACATTTTTGCTTTTAGACCAACAAATTCTGATATGAGTAAACCATTCAATTCATCTTTGAATATTGCCATAACTTTCTTGTTTTTTGTTGAATGTAGAAAGTGGGTGGTTGGATAGTCACTTGTGTCTAAGTGATTAATCATCATTATCATGTCTTTATACAAATCCTCTGTGATCACATGAAAAATGAAACTATCAGAATCTGTATGTAACAGTTTTAATCTCTTACCATATTTCTTTTTTAGCACATTGTAATAAAAGCAAGTCATGATTAACTTTGATATATCAAGTATTGTGAAGCCTGTATAAATTGGTTTATTTAATTAAAAAAACAGACCAATTCTTGATTCAAAACACTACCAACTTTTTATCCAGAATTCGAAAATTTTCAGCATTAGGTTTACTTAAGATTTTTGGCTTTTTTTTCATTTGTGACCACTTCAGTTTTCCCTCGTTTTTTTGATTCTCCATGGTTTTACCAAAAACAGAATTATTAATTAACTTAAAAAAATCTTTTTCAAAATCATTTTTTGCATGTTTGCGCTGCTCAATGTTGAAATCAATATAAGGTTTTATCCATGCTCCTTGCTCAAATGCCAGAATTCTATGTATTTTGGTTACTTTTTTTCCAGATTTAACATAATATTGCAAGTTTCTGTAATAAACAATATAATTGCACTTGTTCAAAAAATTTGGTATAAGTTTTCTTGACTTGTATGATTTTGGACTTTTTTTTATAAATTTCTTTTAATGCTTTTACTTGTGTTTCTGAAAGCATCTCCCCATTTACAACCAAGTGTTCAGCACAAATTGGATAATCATTGTGCATGTCATGTATGTTTTTAAGGATGCTTTAAATCAACTTCAAGAATATAACTAAGCTTTGCATTAGGTTTAACATTTTCAAGCTGAAAGGTTTCAATATCGTCATTTTCTAGCCACCTAAATGATTTCATAGGCATTGGTTCACACATTGCTGAAGCATATAACGAATTGCAATCCCAATATCCAATAAAAGAATTTAACTTTTCGGGATCATAATTGCTAACCATAGGGTTATTAGCGTTTTGAAAATGATCACTAACTACTGAAACGCCTCTATGAATGCCCTGTTCAATGAATAGATGCATTGCATAATAAGTGAATAATTCTAGTTTAACGTATGTAAATTGTAAGGCTGCAGACCATGCATACATTGGCAGAGTAAAATAATGCGTAGGATCTAATCCAAAATTTTCCATTGACAGTGTTCTAAAACTTTCAAAAAAGTCTGCTAAAAGAAAGCAATCAACACATAAATATAGATAATGGTAATCACCTAATGTTTTACATTTGAATGATTTCCAAACATTAAGAACATGTTGATAGTTTTCATCCGAGATTGATTCATCATTAAGTTGAGTAGTAAAATGTTCTTTCTTGGGACAACCTTTAACATCAAACTTTAAAAAGTCATTTAAATATTCATAAGGAAAAAATCCTTTTTGTTTCATAAGTTTTGCCTGTTATTCATCATTAAAATACCAATTTGTTGCTCGACATTTCTCTTTAGGGATATTTTCTGCCAATGTTGCTAGTGGTGAAGCCAAAAACTGGTATGAATCCATAAATAACAAATCATCCACAAGAAATGTTGTGTAGTGTTCTATGTTAAGTGGAATAACTTTTAGTTTTTTAGGTTGCACTTGGCTTAAAGCTTTTATTATGAAATGCCCATCATATGATCTCTTTTATTTTTCAAAATTGCATTGCATCTTTTACATGCAGCTCCACGATAGTTTCTACCTGGCAAAAAGTGATCATGATCTCTTACTGAAAGATCTCTTTTGTCATCATCAAATGTTTCATTGCACATGTAACAGTTGGAAGCTTTTTCAAAATCAATTTTATCATTTGCATCTGTGTACAGCTTTTTATGTGATAATGAACTAAAAAGGTTATCTGCAGTTTTTGTAACAATATCACCAAGTCATAAGCTGCATTCTTTGATCTTTTGCATTCATGTGCTACCACTGAACCATCATATCCAATGATTACATAAGAATATGAACAAGGCTTATGTTTTCGATAGCAATTTGTAAAAGATTTTTCTGGATTTGGTTTACACTAGCAATTGGCTTTACCACACTTTTAAAATCAAAATAAGCTACAAATGGTATTTTCATTGTGCTTGCATATTCTTCTAACTTTAAAATTGAATTAGCCTGATTAGGCATACGAATATTTACTGGTTTGTTTAGTCCACACATAGTGTCATGTTGATCTTTTGCAGCTTAAGATCTAAACCCTTGGCAACATCGTAAGCAAAAATGAGGTTTCTTGACGGTTATATAACAATAGATTTATTTCTTGCTTTGATTTTGATTCACTTATTAAAAAGGGTACAATGTGTCTTTGGGTATAACCCATTACATTGATTTTTAAATCATTTGCCATTTCAAATGAATTTATATCCTTTAAGTCTACAGGATATGAAAGCATTGATGTGTCAAGATTGTGCTGCAAGAATCTATAACTGTTGACACAACTGGCATTTTTAGTTTTCGGATGTAACTTTGCAAGGATACACCACAAGAAACATTTATTATCATGACTTGTAATATTCAAAACTGTTTTCTGTTTAAGAATAAAATCTGGAAGCTTAAATGAACATCCTCCCACATAAGGACTGTATTTGGCAACATTTAAAGAAACTTTTTTTGTTTGCTTTATTCTCCAACCAGACCACTGGCGAACATATGCTTCGATACTTTTAAGTATTTTTTCAATTGAATTTTTAATTTTTTTTGTCTCTTCTAGTGACATTATTAATAGCATATTGCCACAGAAAAAAGCTTCTGATGTTTCCCATTCAATAGACTGGCTACCATGATTATCAGTGATTGTCTTGGACTTTTCAAAATCAACATGCAAACAAAGCTGAAAACGAATTCTTTCTCTTGAGTGAATTAACATTTGATTAAGATCATTAACAATAGCATTACAAATTGCATTTAAAAATATTGCTGGATCAATAATGTCTGTTACATTTAAAAAAGACAATTCCACTAACAGGTTTCCAAATCCCTACCTTTCAGGTTTAAACACAAATGTCTTTCCAAATTTAAAATTATGAACATGATTTATATGAAGTTTTAAATCACTTGATGTATTAAATGTTAATTTACATGAGTTACATTCATAAGTTCTAGTACTGTCTTCAGCATGGTTATTTAAAAAATGATTATAATATTCAGAAAAAGAATCAAAATCTGTGGAACAAAATAGACACCTCATTTTTCATTTGATAATATGTCCAATGTGTAAATAAAGCAACAATTACACAATTATTCTCCAAATTTATAATTGTTTTTTTCCAATTCCTTGGGAATGTTTTGTATTGCAACTAGCAATTGAGGTAAAAGACGTACTGGAATGCATGCTCCCTTATTATAAATGTCTTTAGCATAATTTTTTCTAAAATCAAGAAACCAATCAGAAGTTTGCTTATTAAGCAATATTTTTATCTGCCATTTTTCCCTACTTTCTTTTGTATGAAGAGTTGCAAAATCATTCTTAGATGGAGGTGTTAGCCCTTGCTTAATCCAATTTACGATTTTGATTTCTTCTTCACTTAATGCCTGCTTCTTCACTGAACCTTTTTTCTTCGGATAAACTATTACATCAGCTTCAATTTTCTCAGCTATGCGTTTTTGAACCCTTTTCGGTTTAGGGATTAATGGTAGTGGTTCACAGTCTGACTCACTAAGTGAAGCTTCATTCAAATAAGTCTCTGGGTAAAAATATTTAAAAAAATCTTAAAACTTTTGCAATAAACAAACTTATACATTATCTCACATACATTATTGAGAAACATTAACACTGACAAATTAAAAAAATGTGCCAAATCCTTAAGTAAAATCCTAAATATAAGGGTGCTCTAACTGTTTACCTCTTTCCTAGAGGTGAATTTTTTAAAAAAAAAACACAAAATTTTCAAGGTAATATAAACATTTTTTCCCCGACATCTAACAAAAACACATATTGCGGATGAAGAGAACCTCCGAATTTGACTCATTTCTTTGAATTTGTAGCCCATTAAATTTCCTTCCTAAAAAGCTTGAGCACGGCACTTTAGCTTAAAAAGCCACTGAGCAGTGAGCAACGTCGCACGGGGGAAAATATTTTTTTACCCGACATCTTACAAAAACCTATGTTGAAGATGAAGGAAAGCTCCGAATTTTACTTATTTTTTACTGAATTTGTAGCCCATTAAATTTACTTTCCAAAAAGCTTGAGCACGGCACATTAGTTAAAAAAGCCACCGAGCAGTGATCAACGGCGCACGGGGAAAAATATTTTTTTACCCGACATCTTACAAAAACGTATGCGGAAGATGAAGGAAAGCTCCGAATTTCACTTATTTTTTACTGAATTTGTAGCCCATTAAAATTCATTTTCAAAAAGCTAGAGCACAACACTTTAGCTTAAAAAGATACCGAGCAGTGAGCTACGGCGCACGGGCATAAAAAATATTAAAATAAACATATTTACCCATTAAAGTAGATTCAAAATTGATGATGAAAAAATCCAATTGTTTGCTAGGCAGCTGATGCTATGCACAGTCAAGTTGAAATAAATTGAAAGTAATGCTTAAAAGTGAAAATTCTGAAGCTTTATATACAGTTTTCCAAACCTAATTTAGTATTCATCATGCATGTAAAAATTAAAACATGTCAATTTCTTTCATTAAAATTGTTTTTTTTAATTTCCTGATTATAATAAACACCAAAAAAAAACTATGTCAGGCAATAACAAAAATATATGCATGAACTTGTTAAACCAGGATATCTGCAGGATCAATGCAAAAATAATTTTTGCCTTAGTGAAATAGTACGGTGAATGCAAAAATTGCATTTCTACTGCACCAAAACACACTTTCTTTTGTATTTTGAGTAAAATAATTTCTGCGATGTAGAGGGCTGCTCAACCAAGCATTACCCTCGATACTTAAAAATTAAATTGATGCATTAGTAAAATTATTTTCAAAGTTGGGAAAAATCACAATTTAATGCTAAAGAGTTGCATTTCTATAACAAAAAATCCATCCTTATACAGCACAAAAATTATTTTTATTCTCAACTCACGTTTAATGCAAAAGTTCACATCGAAAAATATCTCATTAATACTGAAAAAATATTTTTATTTAAAAATCACACTTAATGTATAAGTGCAAATCACTTTTGTATTTTGTCGAAGAACATTTTTGCACATATTATGTTTGTTACTTAAAAATTACACTTTTATTGTAAAACTATTTTCTACTTAGCAAAATAGTATGGTGAATGCACAAAAATTGCATTTATACTGCAGAAAATCACACTTAATGTGTAAGTGCCAATCTCTTTTGTATTTTGTCTAAGATCATTTCTGAAAATATTACATTCATTAGTTAAAAATTACTTTAATTGTAAAAAAAAATTTACCTTAGAAATACAGTATGGCGAAGACAAAAATTGCATTTCTACTGCATAAAAACACTTTTTTGTATTTTTACTAAGAAAATTTCTGCAAATTGGAGGGCTACTCAACCAAGTATTTTGGTCGTTTCTTAAAAATTAAATTCATGCAGTAATAAAATCATTTTTAAAGTTATGAAAAATCACAATTTAATGCAAAAGAGTTGCATTTCTATAATAGAAAAATCCATCCTTATTATCTTTTTTATTCACAAAACTGAAAAAAAATATATTTATTTTAAAATCAAACTTAATGTACAAGTGCAAATCTTTTTTGTATTTTGTCTAAAAACATTTCTGCAAATATTATGTTCGTTACTAAAAAATTACACTTTTATTGTAAAAACTTTGTTGACTTAGCAAAATAGTATTGTGAATGCACAACAATTGCATTTCTACTGTAGAAAAATCACACTTAATGAAAAAGCACAATTATTTGCTATACTTTAGTGTGCTTTTAGAGATATAAATGTCGCGTAAAAAAATTATTTTTCAAAGTTGTCAAGAAAACATTTTATTGCAAAAAAAATATTTTTGTTTAAAAATCGTGCTTAATGCATACAAGAAATTTATTTTTACTGCAGGAAAATCACACTTAATGAAAACACAATCATTTGTTACTGTTTAGTGCACTTTAGCACAAAAAATTTATGCTTTAAAAAAATTATTATTGGTCAAAGTTGTTAAAAATTGCGCTTTATTGCAGAAAAGTTGCATTCCTAAAAAAATTCTGTTTGCAATGCATAGAATGCAAATGCATCAAATGCTTAATGGAAAACAAGTATTAACAATAAACTAATGTGTCTTTGAATATTTGTTTCACGTATTTTATTTTATTTTTGTGAGCCACCATTGACATACTTGGGCATTTTTACCTAAGGTGCATTATACTTAAACATTGCTGGGTGCTTACACACATTTTGTTGTTTTAGGATAATGTTGTAGCATTTTTGGGGTTTTTAAAGCAATTTTATAACATTTTTAGGTTGAGGCTGTGACGTTCCCCCAGGGTCAGGGCTGCGTATGGCGGACTGGACCCAGTATGGGTGGAATGTGTACCTTGACCATTTGAGCGGGTGGTAACTTTAAAATGTACTTTGATCACATTGATAATTGATTAACAGGTGAAGTTGCAATTGCGGAAGTTCTAGAGGGAACTGCATTCCTGCTGCCCAGAATATAAAGGAGCGTAGGGCCAGCAGGAGGGCAGTTCAGTTCTGGGGTTTGACCAGGTCGGTCTGCCTCTGTGATATTCATTTAGTGTTACTGTTCTTTTGTGTTATTAATAAGTCCTGCAAGTTGGCAGGCGATTGTACATCACATGTGATATTAAAAAACCGTTATTTTGGACGTTACTTCTGGAGCTGTCTTGCCCTTTGTACCTGAAGCCCTGGCTGGGCCCTTACATGGTAGGGGAGCGGTTCATCCCGCGACCGATTGTCTTACACCCCGTAATTCAACGTGTGACTTAACTTTTGCCGAAATAAATTTGAGCGGCCGTACGGAAGGTATGCTTACCCGTGCGGGGGCCAAACTTTCGGCTAATGTGCGACCGGAGGTGCCAGGACCGACGGGGCCAACATCACATTCTACACCGGTATTGGCGGACGGGCGGGGTCAACGAATGAATCCCCCACTCAATGGCAGCGAGCATTGCAGGCCTGGGGGGATCCGAACAGGATCTATTATATCATGCTGACTATATACGTCAACAGCAGGTCCTGGTGAGACCTTTCGTTATACCACCGTTGGAAGACCCTAACGTTACAGGGATGATGCCCACGGAAACCGCTGGTCAAGGCGGAGTTCAATATCAACAGCCGTCGTGTCCCCAGGGGCCTTACCAGCAGGGGCCATACCCACAGGTGCCATACCAACAAGGACCGTATTTTCAGGGCCCTTGTCACCCGGCACAATACCAACGACCGGTGTATGTTGGATTACCAAACCAGGGCCCTACGTTTGATGGGTCAGGTAGTATCACAGAATTTTTGGACGTGTTTGAAGGACAAATGCTGGCGGAATGTCTCCCATGGGAGGCATATTCTATTCGGGTACGTGCACACCTTACCGGATTGGCGGCCAAATGGTTTTCTGCTCGCCATCGTGAACTGTTGCCGTTGTCTTGGCCACAGTTGGTGGCCAAGTTAAAGATGTTCTTTGGCTCTACGGCACATAGTGCCCAGTTAAGGCAGCAGTTTGTGTCGAGGAAGCAGGGGGCCAACAAGCCCGTCCGCAAGTACCTCATTGAGATGTCCGCAATGGCAAATGCTATAAATCTAGATACCCTGGTGTGTGGTACAATTCGTGTCATATTGGCGGAAGTACTCATGTTTTATCACATGGGTATTGGTGATCGACGATTTTCCACATTGGATGAATTGTGGATGGTTCTGGTGGCATTGGAGGAGTCCTACTGGCTAAGTAAATCAGGAACGCAGCGTTCATCGCCTAGGGTGGTGGCAGCGACGCCGGGAGCGGTAATGGGACCAGCTCAGGTTAAGCCTGCTACGGTCCCTAGGGTATGTTAGACATGTTCAGAGACGGGCCATTTCCGGAGGGATTGCCCTAAGAAGAAGACGGGGGTTAATCTGGTGTCATCGGGAGGTGTTGTAAAGGCATCGGTAGACAAACCTGCGGATAACTTGTCTTCAGTTCAACAGCGATTAGCGGAGTGTGATCTGTTGGCCGCCTCGCCTATGGTAGTGATGTCATTGGGGACCGTGCGGTTGTCGCCGTAATAGACAGTGGAGCAGTCTTGTCAGTATTATCATCAGATCTGCTGGATTCTTTGGGCTTGTCCCTGTTACCAGCACAACCCTTATGACAGCTGTTCGACAAGGTCTCAGCGGTACACTGACTGCAATGGGGAAACGGAGACCTCAGTTGTGGTTGGTGGACGTCAGTTCTTGCACCAGTTTCGCGTGTTGCGTCTTCCAGAGCGGCTGGCGCTGCTGGGCTGGGATTTCTGCCGATGGATGGGGCTGCTTGTGTTACCCATGTCGGAACGATTTTGCTTCCAGGATGCTCCGGCGGTGCAGTTTCCGTTGGTATGCGGTACAGTAACCAACTGTGACAACGGCGAATATAAAATCTGCCGGTGCGATAGGGAGTTGTTTATCGGAATAACAATTCAGTTATGACCAACATTGCAAACGTAATGCGAAGGAAATGTGGGAAGCGTTGGAGAAGAGAAATTCTGCGGCTCCAAAGTGTACAAGATATGCACTTCGACAAAAATTGTACCTGGCCAAATGAGAATCTGGCATGATGGACGAACACATCGACTACGTGGAGTCTAGTCTACATACTCTTAATGGCTGGAGGTACATTACACGATAAGGAAGTTGTTTGCAATCTCCTCAATGGTCTAATGGAATCCTGGAAAGCTTTTGTCTCTGGCATCGAGGCTGGGGATGAAAAGCTGATGACCGCAAGTATCGTCGCTCAACATTTACGAGTGGAAGCCAGCACGAAGAATGATCGACAGAATCCAATCCAGAAATTTACACAGCAAAGTGAAAGCGCAGCAGCAGTAAAACCATAAAAAACTACAAGAAAGATGGTGGAAAGGCTGTGGCAAGGCCGAAACTTGGGTATGTTACAACTGTAACGAAGAGGCCTGGTAAAGAAAAGGCATCTGGCGAGTGAGCCAATCATGGCAGCCTACGAATTAAAGGACAGGAAATATCTCTCCGAGCGATGACTGAAAGTTTGTCTCGTACGTCTGAAGACATGTGGAATGTGGACTCCGGTGCAACCAGCCACATGTGCAACGATCGAAACTTCTTCGATAAACTTGAAACAGAGCAAGGGTTGATCACCACGGCTGATGGTCATAAGGCGATCATCAAAGGACGCGGTTCAGGCATAATGTATACTCGTCTCCAGTGTGGTCTAATCCAACGTTTACGACTGGAAGATACAATTTACGTGCCATCCCTAATGGAAAGTTTGTTAAGCGTACCGATAGTGGAAAAGGGTATGGTCGCACATTTTTAGGACAACATGGTGACTATCACCTCAAAAGAAACTGACAGATCAGGTTGCAATATCGTTTGTCTGAAAGCGAAAATTTTGAAAATTTACTGGGCTGAGGCCATCCTTCATGCAACCTATCTGCAAAACCGACTACCGAAGTCAGCGCTCTACAAAACTCCGTATGAACTATTCGAGGGCACGAAACCGGATGTGAGCAAACTATGAATATTTGGCTCATGCGTATTGGCACACATACCAAACAAAAGGGGTCGCAAGCTGGATGACAAAGCTGAAGAGGGTGTTTTCTGTGGATATGGCAAAGATGTTAAAGGCTATAAAGTGCTGGACCCGAGAACTGGCAATGTTTGATATAGTCATACCGTACGTATCATTGAAAGTGAGCACTCAGCAATTCCAACAAAGCAAACTGGAAGTAGTGATCCAGAGAGTAATTAACATCTAAACTTCGAGGAAGTTGAAAATGACACTGACAATGAAGTTATTAAACAGCTTACAGCAGATAACGATGGCATGGAAGTTGCACAAGTTGAAGAACAACTGACACCAGGCAATGAAGATGAAGATAGTGACAGCAAACTTAAGGATGCAGACCATGACGAGGGAGACATCAACGATTGTGATGCGCAAACTTCACCAAGAAAACTCATTTGATTTGTAGAAAGTCGAACAAAACCAAGACCTGAAGTCATCGCAACACGGAAATCCTAGAGCTCTACAGCTGGAAAGTTACCTGAATGCTATGCTTTAGCGACAAAGATTGACATCGTAACTGAACCGACAAACTGGGACAAATGTCCAAAAGCTGCCCACTGAGCAACGGAAGCTGTGGGAGAAGGCTGCCGACGAAGAAATAGCTTTTATCAAGAAACACCACGTTTGGGAACTGGAGGACTCGCCCGCTGGCCAAAAGCGAGTATCATGCAAATGGGTCTTCAAAGATAAATTAGATGCTGATGGCAATGTTCAGACCCACAAAGCAGGTCTCGAGGCAAGAGGATTCACCCAAAAATATGACGAAGACTACGATGCAACCTATGCGCTAGTCGTACGTAACGAAACCGTCCGAGTCTTCCTGGCGGTCGCCGCGGCCAAGAAGTTTTATATTTGCTAACTTGACGTACAGTGCTTATTTGAATGACAAACTTGATGAGGAGATTTACATGCATCAACCACCAGGCTTTATTGAAAAAGGAAAAGATGGAAAGTTCTGCAGATTACGATGGAGCCTCTACGGACTTATATTCTCATATGGAATCAAACAGCGGTTGATATTCTTCTAAAAATCGGATTCACACAGTCTAAGGTAGACGCATGCCTCTTCATGAAGAGCGACAAAGATGGAATCACCTACGTGCTGCTGTACATGTGTGACCTGTTTATAATTGGCAAAACAGCAAAACCCACAAAATCAGTTCATCAACAGCTGAATCAACATTTTAAAATACGTGACCTAGGTGACGCCGCCTACTACTTAGGTGTGAAGATTGAAAGAGCTGAAAATGGTGACTTGCTGCTTTCTCAGGCTGCTAAGGTGTATCAGCTCATCCAAGACACCAGACTTATTGATGCAAAACCGGCTAAAACACCAATGGAAACTGTTTTCGGCCACCGATTCTACTTCAAGTCTGAAACTGTCGAACGAAACACGAAGTATCGGCAGGCGATTGGGTCACTCATGTACCTCGCCAATGTGTCGCGACCCGATATTTCCATGTCTGTTGTCGAGACGAGTTGAATCGCCAACAACGGCAGTTTGGGAATCTGTCAAATGCCTGATCCGGTACTTAGCTGGTACTACTCAGTGCAAACTCCGTCTGACTGCGGAGAACGATGTTGTGCTACGCTGTTACGTCGTCGCCGACTTCACTAATGATCGGACTGACCGAAGTTGACCAGTGCTTAGTAGCATGGTGCAGCCGCAAGCAAACTGCCTTGGCTATGTCTTCAACCGAGGCCGAATATCTTGCTACATCACATGCTGCCAAGAGTTGTAATGGCTAAGAATGCTCCTTACTGACATAAAAGTGCCACAACATGATCCTATACCTGTCCTCGAAGACAATCAAGCGAGCATCAGAATGATTCAAGCAGTACAGTCAAGTGAGCGTACGAAGTACATTGACTTGTGCTATCATCAGTTACGGGCGAGATGGTAGCCGACATGCTCACAAAGCCATTACCACGCATCGCTTTTGACGAGATGTGTGACAATTTTGGACTGATCAAGAGAAACATTTTGGGGAACTAAAGGAAATTGTTTGAATTTTGTTCATGTTTTGATGTTCATGTGACAATAAGTCTCACCTTGTTTGTGATGCATAGATATTGCATGTATGTTGGAGTTATGATTGTACGAACGGAAATACAAATTTTTAGAATATTGGGAGGTCACCACACACTGACAAAAGAGTGTGAATCACGCCTACTTGAGACATTTTAACTGATCAAAATAATGACCAAAGTACCCTCCTTTTCCCCTGCCTTACGGTCCAAAGTATACACGTTTTAGGCAAAAGTTGATGCAATATCATAACAGTGCAATAAATGTACACATGAGCATGTTTAATGCAACCAACAAATATAAATAACTCACCGGGATTAAGTTTTATCCGTTCACATACTATTGCCATTGCCGACACCGATGGTCGAGTGGATTATGTGCTTACCTCTCGATCCTAAGATGCTGGGTTCGCTCCCAGGTCTAGGTCAGTGGGAATTTTTACGGATTGGAGAAATTCCATGAGTGGCAGCTCTTTTGGACAAGAGTTTAAACCGAGGTCCCGTGTTGATTGTTGCACGTTACAGATCCCGCAAGAGAGGGTGAAAGTCCCCCCTCGTAGGCTAAATTCCCAGGTAGGTGTTGAAGGCTCATCCCCTGGCATTGGAGTTTAGCCCTCGTGTTGCAGAAATAGGCCAACGTTAAAAAATCAACAAACAAACAAAAAGTATTGCCGTTACCCCTAATATGACCTTCCTCACATAGCTCTTAAACTAGCAGTGATTGCTGCCCACTGAATAGTTATAAAGAACAACATTGTCATGTAAATAGTTGCATCAAGGTTCCGTCACACGGTGTTGGACTATTGCTCGAGTTCATTTAGTTTCATGTACATATTTTTAGCCATTTACATTTTGGTCTGACGATCTTTGTTTTTATTTTCTATGACGTAAATATAAGAGATGCGGCGCGGCCCTAGCTGACACATGCTATTATGACGAAATTCATGTATGGGAGATTTCCATACTTTTTGCCGGTGTATCGAAAAACTGTATAGGTCGTAAATCACCTAAACAGCCGTAATTAGAAAATGTAATTATTGAAAAGGGTATACTGAAAGCCTTAAAACACTGATGGTTGATAAAAATCATGTAGGCTATACGGATATCATATATATGTAATCAAAACGGAGCGAAATTAAAATCATTTACATGATTTATTCAAGAAAAGTTAGCCATAACCTCCTTATCAAGGTTGTATTCAAATTGGTAGAAGGAGGGGGTGAGTCGTAGTTTGGGGATGGGGCTTAAGGACCACTGTTAACACTAGTTGGAATAACCAAAAATGTCCTCTCTTTCAATAGGGGGCAGTATCGTCGTCTTTGCAAAGTTATTCCCGTAATGACGGACCTCTATTGTATTTACAGTATATCGCGCCTATTGCCCAAGTCCTTGGCGTCGCATTTCATGTTGTATTCGGTAAACGTTGTGCGAAAACAACGCAGTTAAGTTTTGCTTAATTCACTGTAACAATAAAATGGCCGTTAATCATTTTGCTTTTGTATAATGACGAGCTATGTATTGTTAAGCGCTCGGCTTCGTTAAATTGCATTCGGTGTATGTTATGGAGTTTACCCCCTCACACCTTCTTCATCCCCTTCTTGTTTTTAAGTATATATATTGTAGCGATCATCATTGTAAATTGCGTTTAACACCATTGTAAAGGTCTTGTGGAAAAAATTGCGACTCATATTTTTAAAACTCTAAATTGAATTGGGTAATTGTTTCCATTCACAAATCAAAATTTATTTTAACCCTTTTAAGCTTAAGTTATTTTTAGAATAAATTTATTAATTTTACAGGGGATTTTTGAAGGGCTTTGCCTCTCCCCTTTTTAGGTAAACAAACCCTGGTTTGTTTATTTAGGACACCAACACGTGACAGCTTTTTCTCTACCTTTCTTGGTTTGGGCCAATCTGGAGACAGACAGGAGCAATTTTCCTGAGGTATTCTAGATTCTTCCCGCCCACTTGTCTCTGGGTCGGCCCTGGCTATAAAAGGAGGAACCCCAGGCTGAAAACCTCAGTCTGATCTCTAAAAACTCTTGATACCTCTTGTGTACATATTTTATCACATTTGATAATAAACTTGGAACTGTTCCGTTGAACTTTAATTCTGTTTACTGCTTGAATCATCATTTCACGATACAGAAGATTATAAAAACTAATACATCTGAGTGGTAGAGGGGGAGAAGACTACCGACGTAAGCTTTCGGCTCTTCATGGGGATCAGACTCACTTTATGGGATGAGATTAGGCCAGCATCACCAAGACTCCATGGCCTGAGATCTACGAGCCTTGTCTGACGTAGCTTTAGTCCTGGAGCCTTAAAATTCGCCACTCTTTCGACATTTGGAGCCAAACCCAAACTTTACAGATATCACCTTACCATGATCGCCAGAGTACCTGAAAACATCCAGGTCATTGCGTCAGTGCAATGTGGATAGTGATCTAAGAAAAGCGACTGGGAAGAAGATTAAATGAGTAGCGATATAATTATGATTCTATAATAAGCAATTAATTTGTGATTATTCAACGAACATGGCAGGTGCTAAACGGTCTGATTGCCTGAGGGAGAAAGAGCATGGAGCGATCCCTCGCACTACCGCAGACTTAGAATCAACTACTGCATGGGTCGGAAATACAGTCGCAATTCCGACAGATGCAGGAATTGGTACTTACGACCAAAGTTACCAATTAACTCAAGAGGACAATGAACATTTTATTGAATATAACATGCCAAGACACTCATCTCGCCCCATAACTGGCACCCAACTAAAATTAGTCCAGGATGAATTGGGAGACAATCTTCAAGGAAATTCCATAACTGAATTAAATCCTGATGCTGAGGCTTTCCACATGGACAATCATAACTTGATGTTGTCATCCAACCATAGGACAGTGGGTACCACAGGTGCTGAATGCGCACAGCCACTCAAGGTCATCCACCAACCCCTACCTGCAGGAGGGTTTAGTGCAACTGTCCATATCGATCAAGATATGAATTTGTTGGTGGAGAAGAATACAATCATGATTCCTCAGGAAGTAGCTCAATTTGCAACTACTAATCCTAAATTATACAAGCAATTGCTTGGATTTTATAAGCACAATGCTGCAGCAAAAGAATATAAGAGTGCACCCGAAGAAAAAACAGTGTTTCAATAGAAAACACACCTATATCGCAAATCGATATGTTACAGCTGGATCTGCAACAAATGCCAGAAGAAAAATTGAAGTTACAAAATGAAAATGCTGTATTACAATCGCAATTAAATACAACATTAATACCAGTTACTGTTCAAGAGGACAGAGTTAACTCTATTAACGACAATTTTAATATTGGACAAAATGTTTCTGGTGTCGTAAATGACTCAACATGGAATAATTCTTCATTGGGTAATAACCCCAGTAAAGGACTCCCATATGTTAGAGGAGAAGCAATTCCACCAAGGACAATGCAAGATGGATTTGTACCTACTTGTTATTGTAAGCCTAACCAACAAGCATCTGCAAACTTTGAAAGCAACAATCCTCATGATCCAAGAGCAGCAATATTTATACCACAGCGTTATAATCCAACAACAGGTGAAGTTCAACCAAATTCCAACGTCGGAAATTCCTTAAATACAGGAATGACAGTGGTGACAATACCACTTGTTACACATAGCACTCCATCACAGAGAGCAGCACAACTTCAGGACAATTATTGCCTGCAATCGGTATTTAAGGCAGTTCCTAAATTTAAAGGAAAACCTGAAACATTTGTTCGATGGCTGGCAAGTTTCAAGTTGGCAGTGGATCATCATTAACTTTCAGATGAACAAAAATGGTCGTTCTTTTGGATACTTCAAGATGAAGCAGCAGATTGGTGGTTAAACCACTATGACAAGTTCACATTATTTGAGGCTGCTCTGCAAAGCATGAAATCCAGATTTGGTAATAGAGAACCTGATTACCTTATTGAACAAAGAGCTCGTCAATTAAAGCAGAAGAGAACTCAGAACACAAATAAATTCATAGATCGTATTTTGAACTTATTTCGACTAATGTCCACAACATGGGAAACCCACCGTTGCGGTTGTAAATCATCCCGCCATGGAAGGGGGGGGGGGGAAATGAAAGGCACTTGATTTTCTGCATTTTTATTGAGGTGTGCCATAACCTAACCTAACCTAAGACACAAATAATTTAAAATGCTTTGGATATTAACATTGATGGCATTCTTGTGGTTAGGTTAGGTCAGCTTAGGTCATGGCACACCTCTATAAAATGCAGGAAATCAATTAAGTGCCCATAAAATGCGGGAAATCAAGTGCTTATGGCACACCTCCATTAAATGTGGAAAATCAAGTGCCAACTTTTGCTACCCTGTTACCGGTGTTTTATATGTATCTAAAGAAACCTTTCCATGCAAGTAGTAAGTTGCGCAAGTTTGACCTCTCTTTTAGCAAAAAATGTGCTGAGAGTGTACACAAATTCAACGTTTTATGAAAACGATTAATAATTAAGTTTATGTGTATAACGAATTGATAATTGCCTTATTATGTTACTCAAACGAGGTAAACAAGTTAGGTGCATATATTTAGTAAATTTTAATTACATTTTTTTTTAATTTAAACAATACTACCATCCTCTATAATTTTGTTTATAGCTGCAAGTGGAAAATAGATGACTGTTGCTATAGCTTGATGCTAGGTAGAACACCAAATTAAATTTAAGAACTAAATAATTTGGAAAGGATGGTCTGGATACTCCTTTTGGAGTAACATAGGAACCATACCTGGCTTTAATTAGGCCCTACTATATTAGGCCTAATTTAGGCCTTAAATATATTAGGTCTAATTTAGCCCTTAATAATGCCTGTTGCTTGATGCTATGGCAACTCTAAATGAAACTTCAGAACTACATAATTTGGGGAGGATGGTCTGGATACCCAATTAAAGGTAACCCAAACTATGCATGGGCTTTAATTAGGCCCTAGTATATTAAGCTTAATTTAGTCCATAATGTTGGGTCTAATTTAGGCCTTAAATAATCCAGCTACAAGTTGACTCCCAACCTCCATTGTGTGATACCACCCAATCATGACTAGCCCCTGTTTGGTGTACTACTAAAGGAGAGTTAATGGGGTTTAAATAGTGGACAGTATACTGCTAAAAAAGAGGTAAGGGGGAAGGGATGAAATAAACATTTGTTTAAGTTGCAATTTCCCTATCCCCCTCCCCAAAAAATACAATGATTGAATTTTACACATTCCCATACTGAAGAACAGGCCAGTAGAATGGTATACAACTACAACTGCAACCCTTACCATGAAGTAAAGGAGTACGCAGAGTTGCACACTAATGTGCATTTGTCTACTTTTAGATCCTCCATAACAAAAGTGTAATCCAATTTAATACCTAAAGGTTACCAAAATTAAATGTTGATATGTTTCCTCTCTATACCTAATGAATACCAAAATGAAACTTTCAAAGGCTTCACTGATGAAACCTCCAGGAGGTATCATTTGCACCCAATCAAACCTTAAAAATACCTGTGAAGATATCTTTATGAAACCCCAAAAATACCTACTTTGGAACCTAATCGAAACTTTAAAAATACATCGATATTTTTGTAAGGGAATACCATGAACTTAAAATACAAGAATTCAAAATAAAGCAAACATCAAATGATACATCTTAAAAGGTGGACAACCACCATCAAGTGAACACTTGTATTGCTGTCAATTTCAGCAATGACGTAATGACACAGTCAAAGTAAACTAGGAGTTTTGTGTCTTGCTCATCACTGGGGCAACTTGTTGTCGACTGGATGAGATCATACAGATAAGAATAATATGCATGGAGAGAGTAAATTTCATGAGAATTACATCTAACCTTGAAACTTTTCAATCACCTGACCATTTTATTAAAAGTTAAATGATTAGTGATTTTCTTCAGTATAGAGTTCAGACAGGTCTATCTACAGGGTGTTTCAGCTCTACATTGCGAAACGTTGTGGGCATGTAGAATGGGTCCATACAAGCCATTTATGTTAATGTACCTATATGCGGAAATGCCACATTAGGGTGCTGGAGGCTGTACTACCATTTCTCACGATGGACAATGCATGCTGCATACCATGTTAATGTTTCATTTAAGACTGACAGCATGGAGCGATATACCTTTGCTGAGCTTGCAGATATGCATCTTGTGTACAGAGAACGTGGGAATGCAAGGCAAGCTGTGAAAATGTAACAGGATAGGTTTCCTGCATGGAGACACCCATGTCGGGCCACGCTTGTTGCAAATGACCGGCACATACGAGAACGTGGAACGCTTTAGAAAAGGAGAGCTGATGGTGGTTAGAGAAGTGCACGAACCCCTGCGTTCGAGGAAGATGTTCTGGAAAGGGTGGCCAACCATCTGTCAACCAGTATATGTGCCATTGCACATACTATGGGTGCCAACCACTCAACAGTTTGGCGGGTCCTGAACGACCACTGCTACATACCACGAACAGAGGGTTCAGAAAATAAATAGAATTAACATCAGAAATGGCTTGTACTTGCTTATCACCCAATCACAAATCAAAACACATTGGGCCCAAAATGGGACTGCATTATCTTTCGTGGCCTCCAGCACCCTAACCAGGCAATTCCGCCTATGGGTACATTAACATAAATGGCTTGTATGGACCCATTCTACATGCCCACAACGTTTGGCAACAATCGAAATGGAATTTAAAGATTGGTGCGAGGACAAACATACACTGTAGATTGGATTTTGCATTTCATAGCCTCGTTTAAGTTTCAAAAACATAACAAAAGTCTTGCTGGCCATGATAGAACCTCACTTAAAACCTATCAGCATCACAGCCAATTTATTGTATTTAGTGGATATATTTAGCAAGAGAATTCTTTTTTTAAAGAATTACAGTAGAGCCCCTCTAAACCAACAGTTTCAGAAGGGCACTAAAAATTAAATTGAATTCTTCATTTTTTTTCAGAAGCCATACAATGTAAATACACTTGTATACAGTACAACAAAAATTGCACAGATACTCTTCTCCATTTGTTTAGAATCAAGAATTGGAGATGGCATTAGGAAATAATTTTCAGAAATTGTTTGAAAAAATCAGGACTGCTTTTGTAAGTGTATTTTATTAACATTATTATTTTTATAAACTTCGGATTAACCGCTATCTCCCTTAATCAACCAAGACGTATAAGTTGGGTTATACTGTATTATACAGTCGGCAGATAAATGCCATGTGGTAGGTAGGGTGGTCGTAACCAATCATTTCAGGAGAATGCTCCTACGTCAGTATAGAGACTTATACATCATTGTTAAATTGAATTTTTATGAAATCTGGACTTTCGCCAGGAAGAATATTACATCATCTAATCACATGTAAAAAGAAGGGCCAATAGAAGCATCCGTCTTGGCATTAAGCTCGGTACTTTCTTCAAAAAGGTTTATATACTGGATAATTCATCACATTAAGTTTGTACTTCAGAATTCTCGCTGTTCAATATTTTGCAACGATGAATAAATTTGCTCATCGTTCTAACAATACCTGATGTAGGGGAGACCGGGGCAGGTTGGATCATATTATGTTTGGAACGTCATAGTACTACATTATATGGCTTCAAACAATG
>JAQGBW010002284.1:0-20528 GCA_034698625.1 Julus scanicus
CATTGGCAGGTCTCATCAGTCTCATATAGTCTCATTGTTTCTTCCTATGAGACTACATGAGATTTTTCACTTGGGATTATTTGAATTTGTTCTGCTGGACGCAATTTAACTGAATTATTTGTGTGGAAGGTTTAAATACCGCGCGAATGTGCCATAGTTTAATTTGGTATTATCTTTGTAGTTTTTGCAGCCCCAATAGAGTAAACTCCTGCAGTTCGAAGTTTTTACTTTTTGTCTATTTTCCAGAAATTTTAAGGGAAAGTCTAAGTTTGTTTCAAGCGAATTTAAAGAGTAATTTAGATGCTAATGACAGAGAATATATATTTAAATGAATGGGGATACAGTAACCACAGAAAATCATGGATAGGGTTTGGCAATTTTGAAAAAGAATGCTGTCTGTCAGCAGACTTTATAGTAAGTACGGAAAGATGTTCTTAATCATTGAAACTAACCCCAATTGTTTTTTACATGGTACTTAAGTTTGTGTTGAAACATTTTGGAAAAAAGGTATAGGAAATAAGGAAATATAGAAATTTATTTGAGAAAAAGTTTCTACATGTAAACATTTATAAAGGATTCATCCATTTTGTATACCGTATTAAACCAAAACATGTAAAAAAAGGAAATCGCTTATTCCCAAAATTGTATGCTATAGTAGAATTGGTTTTATTGTGCAAAATTAATATGTGTGAATACAAAAAAGGGACGATTGGTTTTGTTACGTAGCCATGCGTCAGTTTTTTTATAGGTTATAGTAGTCATAACACTCAAACTTGCATAATTTGTCGATTCGCTTGCAGGAAAGTCTCGTCGACTGTATTTGTTAATAATTAATCAATCTGTCCAGCAGCCTTGAAATTCTTAAAAATCGGGAATTTTACTTGATTTTTATCACCGTGTATAATACTGGAATTTCCAGTCCGAGTCTGGACATTTCTTTCAAAAATTGACCCTCCAACGATCGACACTGAGTCCATTTTATCATAGTTCCCTCCCCCTCATAGATGTCCTTAGTTTTTTTTTTTTTGGAAAAGTAGTGTCCACAAAATTTGTTTTAGACGTGCAAGGGCCCATATCCAATAAATTCTTTAGAAGAAAAAGTCTTGAATCTTTCGACAAATATTCGTGCGAGTGGTCCTTAAAAACGTAAAGAATGAGCCTTTGGAATCCTTCGGTATATGCTTTAGTTTTTCCTAGCAAATTTACTGGACATCCTGCTAAGGTAAATTTTAGACTGATTTTTGTCAATTAAAATCCCTTATTTGAGTTATTTCTAAGTTAACCCTCAAAATTTCACGTTTGCCTTGCCAGAAAACTTCCTCTAAAATTATCCATAACTGATTCCCTTCCTCGAAGTTTCCAAATGCTAATTCCTCAAAAACTGCTGAAATTATTTTAGGAGCGATAAGCTTTTTAACGTTTAGGTTAAAAAGACCGTATGCGAAGACGTATATTGTAGTTTCTTCTTTCTTTATTAACCTATATATATATATAATACAGTTTGCAAGCCAATAGGGGGTTGAGAATAAAATTCCCTGCAAAGACCACATGCAGTGTATGTTTGCCTCACATGATCGTATTATGTTCCATAGTGGTACTAAGTGCTGAAAGCCTACAAACCTACCATAGGAACCATATCATGGATATGGTTTTACGTTCAAAGGTTCAATGGCCGTTAGCTTTTGGCAGCATGCTATATATTTGATGCCGATGCTGATGTCTGCCTTGTGCCTTCAAGTGTTATTAAACTTGCTCACCGCTGAAGAGATTTGCATCACGTGGTTATGATAACGTCAAATTCTGCCTCTATATTGGATTTTTTTTTCACGTGGTACCCGTGCCATCACTGGGTGTTGACAAAAGCGTGACCTCAGTTTACAAGGCACATCACGTGATAGCATTTTTCTGTATTATCAATGAAAGGGAACAGCTATTGATGGACTTTGCTGTGTTAAAAAGCCTTTTGAGCGGAAGTAATACAAAAGGGGCATTCCTAATAGCAGCTATCATTTGTATGTTTCCATACAGTGATGTAGAGTGTCTCCAAAATTTATGAATTTCAGGAAGAAGTAATTAACAAGCTTAATGCCATTCAAAATTGACGTCATCAAGTTGCGGTTGATGGGGGAAGCCATTTTGGACGTTCACTAATAATGTTATTTTTCAGTTTTTATGTTTTACTGTTTAATTGAGTATTGAGTTTGAAAGGCCTGTAAAAGGGGTGAGGTACACCAGAAGTAATGTGTCCATAGCCCCAAGTGTACTTGAATTTCTAAAACCTAGTGAAAAGTCGGGAATTATGCTTAAAATGTAATGTTAATTTAAAAAATCTGGAAAAATATCGTGGAATTGGTAGTGAGACAGGTGCTTGAAAATGTTTCAGATGGACCGTTGTATGTTCCAACAAATTTTGTGGATACCCCACATCTAAAAAAAATATATATTTGACACAAATTGTATGTGTCGAAAAACTTCAGTGTAACAAAATGAACATGAAAAAGTTTGTAGGTATGGACACTATATCATGCATTTGTAAAGATAACAACTAACGACCATTAGTTAATTAATTACTTTCCCATTGCAATTTAGGGACGTTATAATGTGATGTTAATTTGATTTTTAATTCTTATTAAGTCTTAAGTAAATAATTCTAAATGATTATATGCAATTTGGCGATAACATAAATTAGTAGGGGATGACTGGTATAGCGAAATTGAAAGGAATAATGTCCGCGTTTCATTGCAGATATAGGTGGACAAATTGTTAATATGGTAATTATAAATCTTTTAATTCTGTATTATGTTTTAGAGTTAAGAGATTGTTGCCAAAATTTTCTTATGCGTATTACGTTAAATGTTCACGTGGCTATCTGGAAAAGTTTGATACTTGGTAACTTTATTATATATATGGTAGTCGATCATGTAATAATCATTGTACGATTAATCATTAAACGATTTAAGAAGTTCTGTTAACATTTGATTTTTGTTTAAAGCAAATTCGATTGTAAGTGACATTTGCATTGTACGTTTTTCAAAAGCACAGAGAATACAAATACTTTGTCTTTTATGTTTTAAATCATAGCTTCCTTTGGCTCTTAATTTTTGGAAAAGAAAATTGTGATAAATCAACAATATAACTGAGGAATTGATTATTTTCAGCTCTTGTTCAAAATCGTTCCTTGTTGAAATATATGCAGCCTTCTTTTATGATTTTCTTAAGTAACGATTTCATAATGTAAATCTTCTTTTCATGGAAAGGATAAGTGCAAGAGGAAAATGGAGTATTTAATTGGCTAATTAAACGACGCTAGAGGCCGTGATAAAATAAAAGGGTTATTTAATAGTGTGCTGGAATCGGTTTCTCTAGATCAAAAAAGCAACTTGGAAATTCGTTTAATTGAACATTATGGGACGCAATATGAGACATCGACCTCCTTGTTAATATGGGAAATTGTGTTTGTAATATAGCGACGAATATGACAAAAAAAAGCACACCCGACTGGCTTATATATACTTGGGTGTTGGGGCTCGCAACATGTGTACAATGCTATAACAGACCCCGTGATTTACACGGAACACATAACGACTGCCATAACATTTTAACATGACAGGCAAACGGCAACACTTCCACTAACTAGAATTTAGTACGATTTTAACGACGAGCTAATTTCCAAGCAACTTTTCCTGCTAAAAAACAAAGACGAACAGAATCCGTGAAGGAGAATGTTTTTCAAGCATGTTGTTAGCAGTAACTTTTACTGCTCCATAACTGGCCTAGATCAAATTTTTTGCTAGAAATTGAAATGATTTTTCCTTGTCATATACAAGAAGTGAGTCAAATGCATATAATATGAACATTATTACATTTAAGGGTACTGTTTTTGTGCTGACCACCTTGAAAAAACTTATCTGGCAGCACTGTCAGTGCATTACTGAACATGGTGAGTTCTAGCCCGTTTACAAATTTAAAAGTATACAATATGCAAAAGTCAATCCAATACCATGTTTTGTAACTGTTTATCTGGCAGCACTGTCAGTGCATTACTGAACATGGTGAGTTCTAGCCCGTTTGCAAATTTGAAAATAGGGACCTGAGTCGAATGTTAGTTTATATAGTAAAAAAAAAATAGTATAAAATATGCAAAAGTCAATCCAATACTATGTTAATAAAGAAATTTGTAGCTGTAACAAGCGGTCATATAATTTTGTCCATTTCACTGAATAGTGACATTGAAATTTGATTAACATATTCTAAAAATGGATTTCCTTGTGACAACATTGTGTTATTTTTATTTTTTTGACTTCTGCCACGCCTCTATAGCAGGGAAATCTAGTACCTTCCTCCAACATGCCATACAGCTTTTTTTTTTTTTTTTTTAAACAAAAATTACAATTCAAATTTGCAAGACCTGCTCAAAATTCGAATGAAAACAGTGAAGATGTCGATTCAGCGCTTTTTGTGTACATTCATTCCGGACGAAAATTAAATGGGATTTGACGAATATTTAAAGCTGTTATACATTATCCTTGTAGCAATGAACGAGGACCACCTGACAACCTATGCAAGGACATTGCTGATTTCATTTGCAAATTGTGGTTTGCTTGAACGGGCTAGGCGGCCTTGATTAACGCATCTAACGATGGGTTACAGGGTGCGGAAGGCTTTTGGGTAGAAATTTGTTGTTGCACATCTAATTATGTAAGTTCTATGCTGAATAATGTACAATGTATAGCTGCTGTAATTTTTTATTTTTTTTTTTTCGAAGGAATCCACCAATGAGGCCCCATTTTAAATTTATTTTGGGAGAAGTTGCCCCATACTGTTGTTGATGTTGAGATGTGGTGTACAAGTATGCTGGTGCACTCTGTATTTAGACTATAGTTGAAACCAGAGGTGATATAACTAAGATGTAACTTTGAAGATCCATTTTATAACTGTGTTACAAATACAGTAGAACCTGCCTAAATGAATACGCCTGGGACAGGTGACAAATATGATTTTAGACAGGTTTATTTATATACACTGGTATCAAGACGGGACTGGAACATTTTACTCTTTTAGAGAGGATGCATTTAGACAGGTTCTACTGTATAATGAAGCGATTTTATGTTAATCACTGAAACGATGAAAATGGGAAATCTGTGAATGTTTTATTTTCTCGTAACGGACCTGCTGTTATTTGAAATTTGAGCATAGGGCTAAAACTACGGTAAAGTATAAAAACTTTAAACTAAGATTAGTGTTGACTATAGTATTTTCTATGCGAAATTAAAAGAATATTCATACGAAGCCCTGTTTATAATCTGACATTTTTACTTTTGTAGTTTCTTGATATTCAGGATTGTAATGTATTCCAGATTTTTGTAAAATCCCTGAAAACCAAATACCTGCTTATCACCGAAGCTATTAATTCCTAATCGGATTAACTAGGTTTCACAGAAATTAATCGGAATTTTCAGTCAACACTATTTGCTTGTATTTTTTTTATCAGTTCATTTAAATTATTCATCCTTATTAAATCATGTATTCATGTGTTTAATCTATTCGCATGTTTATTTTACGGGGAACTTGTCCAGGGAACTTTTATTTTCAATCTCCCACACACTTTTTTAACCATAGTTAACCATCTCTTCTCATTGAACTTCTATATTTCTGCATCTTTACTTGGGTCTTGGACCCGAACTATGGATAACTGTTGTTGTTCCAATGTCGTATTTAAATGTATAACGAAAAAGTTTTTAGTTTAATATGCAGTATAGCGTCAGGAATTCTCGCAAAACAAAGGCACTAAAGCGTGTCATTGAATTTAGCGAAGAATAACTTTGCATGTATTTGACACGTCGATAATAGTTTCTTCAAAGGGGACAGAATGAGCAGTACTTGGAGAAGTTTTTCTACAAGGATAAATCCTGAATTCGGTGTACGTGTTCTTTGCAAACCTAAAATGAGTCTTCATTTTTTTTTATTATTTTGCGTCTTTTCAAGGAGTTGATTTCTCTTTTCTCTACGGCATCAGAACTAAAAATAGTATTGCGCGGCCCTGTTTTGTACCTAAAAATAAATCCAATGAATTTCTGGGATGACTTATGTACGGGAGCAGAAAAACCAAAGAAACGTTTGTGACTCCCTATAGTTGCTAGTTTCATCTCCGGCAGCTCGATGTGGGTTTTAGGCCTTAGCTAAGACGTTTTTTTATTTTTTTTTATACTATTATTATTATTTTTATATCAGGTTTTAAACCAGATAATTGGCATGGTCGATTCCTGGAATGGCGTCCTTCCAACGTTATTTGGGTAATTCTTTGGGGTTACTCAAGGCAGGATATTAACCTTGCATTCTCGACTTTAAGAGGAGATGCTTGCAGCAAATTGGGGAAAAACGGCAGTTCTTGTCCTGCCATTTTACTTGAGTCTTGTCATAGGAATATTGCGATAAGTTAGTTCTGACAACTAGAACAATTATTTCATAAGACAAATATGTCACGATAATGGAAATAAAACAGCGCAAGTTTGCAAGCACTGCTGCTGTTCAAGTACCAATAAGAACAGTTTTTAAAACTAAATTCCTGTTATTCGGAATCTAATTGAAGTATACAATCGCGCATGCGCAGAGCGAAACGGATTTTATTCCACGTTCAATTTTTATCTCAATTGGAATTGTATATCAGTATTTAATGCTGTTAGGATTAACAGTTTATGACAATGATCTGTAATGTTTTATAGTGTTGTATTGGCAATATTTTAAAATATCAAATGCCCAATTTTTCAATTTAGTCAATTTTTTGACAAGGTATTCAATTTTTCAGTTTTAGTAAAGTTGGGTGCAGTGCGGATAAAAAAAACCATGAAGACATTACAATGGTGTTTCTTAAATTAATGTTAGAGGAAACATTCTTCCTATGTTTAAAATGAATTTAAGTTATTTTAACATAATAATGCGGTGTATATGCTTTCTTAATTTCTTATCGTCAAGTATTTCATAGTTATTGTAGCATCTCACTCACTTGAGGTAAAATTTGATCAGCTTACTTTCAAAACACCAGCAAATTCGGTAAAAAAATTATATTGAATGTTGATGGAGCAACTTTTTTGTAATGCAGAGCACTGATTTTCAAATAATTACTGAGAAAGTTTTTTGAGAGTCCATTGCTGTATCTAATTCAGTACGATTTCACATATTCTAGATTTCACACCTTGATTTCTCTGCAAACAAAATTTGGCACTGCTAATTTAATTCGGTGTCCGTTGTATTACATTAATTGGAACGTATTTTTTCGTTGTTAATTACATTGTATTTTTTTTAACGATGTAAGCCTTTAAGTGACAGCTTAGAGTAGATTTGTTTTTAGTGACATGTCTTGCTGAAAGAACAATTTTTTACAGTTGTCCCTCATTATTGCACTTTAGGTGATTGTTTTTTTTACCCATAATACAGTCTATGAAGAATCCTGAATAAAATCTGACCATTCATTTCATCCATATATGACATCAGATATCTTTCTTGGCATATTCGATTTTTAGTTTTTTTTTCTCTCGCCTATCCTTAAACCAGCCAGCCCTCTGTTCTGGATATATTCCCATATTACCTTATATATTTTTACCCATGTATACCCCCCTTTTTTTTTCTCTGAACATGGTTTGGTTATTGATTTTTTTTTCTTCTTCGTGGAGACCATTAGAACGAATATGAGGAGAAGGGGCGGGGTCATTGGGGAAGTCGGGTGGAGGAGGAGGGCTTTCTACGCATGCAAATGACAAAAAATGGCGTCCCATTAGGACAAACCAAGATAAAAAAATATCTATGGGCTCATTTGGAGACGCGAAAAAAAAAGCTGGATAGAAACTAAGGGGTTGTATAGTGGGAGGAAGTGATGCATGCTGGGAAAAAATTGTCACTGTTTTATTGCGCTGCGAATGGTGATTGCACGACCCACCACCACATGATCACCAGCCACATGAACAATTGTCATCAGCATTCAACATTTGAGTGAGAGATAAAAGAAGATGATATAAAGAAGGGAGTTAAACGACCAAAAGGGAAGAATGGAGCTGGGACAGTTTGTGACTTAGTGCCGACACTGTTGATGTGCTGTGAAAAAAAAAATGTGCATCTTGCTATTAGAATAGTGTCACTGTGGCAATGCCAGATATGAAAAAGGAACTCGTGGCTTGGGACTTTCTATCAAATGTGAACAGTTTAAGAGTTTGAAAAATGAACAATAAATATGTCTCTTGAGCATCTTTAATTGATAACCGTGATTTTTGTGCAGAAGTTATCCTAAATTGCACTCTGGCAAATACAAGGATGCTTCCTCTGGGTTTGGGCACTTTTTTTTTTTTTTTTTTTAAACTACACTATACGCAGTAGGGCTATACTTTGCTTCCTATTCTGACCTACCACAGAATTATATCTTAGATAAGCTTTTATTTGTCCAGAAAACTGTCAATGTTTTTTGGGTGACAAGTCAAATAATCAAACAAAGATTCTAGTTAGTAGCCTACCACATATGCTTCTCAAATAACATTTTGTGGTAATGTCAAGGAAGATTTATGGTTTAATATGAACTTTTAAACCTAAATACCTTCAAGGAATTTTTTTGTTAGGAAAAGGGTTGTGAAGGTTAGGTATAGCAGATTCGATTTTCAGTTCTTTGTATAATTAAAATATGGTATTAGTACATCCGCGTCTGTATTTATGTAGATTACTTTCGTCGTATTTTATCTACATCCGCTTATAAATAATATAAATACGCCATTAATCTTAATAGATGGCATTTGTGTCTAATGAAATATTTCGAAGTAGTTTGGTTATTCTCAATGATTACATCAATCGATGGTGCAAAAATGTCAGTTTCTTGCTGTTCATACTTTACTGAAAAAGTGGGCTGTGTGCAACAACTTTATATTGGAACATTTCTGTATACCTTCTTTTGTTTAAGTGGAAACACCACCAATCTACTTATGAGCTAATTTGTATGCAGACGTACTATAATTGCTTTGAAAAGTTTTTAGTCTGCCTATGTACGTATGTATACGTTCTAGGTGTGTTTCAGCTAAACGTGTCCATATGTGCTTTCATAATGCATATCGAAATAGTCCTACTGCGCAAGCATGCATGGCTTATTTTAAGGGTATAAAAGAGCATTCACCCAAGCCCGAGTATGCATTCAACTTCATTATAGTTTTTTGTATAGTTTTGTATTCATATTTTAGCATATTTTGTCTCACGGGGATGTTTTTTTTCCTCTATAGCCAACCCTAAGATCATTATGCGCGGTCATGTTTGTTGAGACGCCCTCAATGGTGACCCATGTATGCGTATGCATGATCGTATATAAATTCATATTTTTTTGCAACTGCTTTTATTCCCCATTCATTAATCGACGGTCTGAAAACAACTTTTAGAATGTCTAATATTCAGATGGGATTAAGAAATCGACCCCCTATATAACGCTGCTGAAAATGGCAGATCTGTGCATTTATTCTCATTGAAGAGATCCAGCATCTAACCCTGCAGACCTTTAATTATTAAGGAACTTTCGGCATAATCTTGTATAAATTGATTTCTTATTCGTAGACGGACCAGAAAGTCACAGGAATCCTTCGAAAATGTTATCGATGGAAAGTATTTTGTGATCAGAATATGTGCTAGGCAAAGATTTGAAATATGTCACAGGTATATTAATTACAGCCCACATGGAAAAGAAATGTAATTTGGATTGCAGTTAGATTGAGACACTGCAATAGAATTCAAAATTTGTGTTGAATGTATTTCAAAATGCCTTTTTAAATACAGTTTTGGAAATGCTCATTTTCAGTTTCTCATTCGATATGCATTTGAAATTAATTGCTTTTCCGTATGGGAGGTATACATTATAGAATAGTTTTAGTTTACACAAATGTTCACATTTTATAAATATAGAAATTGGATACAAACCCAATGCTTAAACTATTTTTATTTACCGACAAACGTCTGCAATTTCATGAATTTATAAGAAAATTCTATAAATGTTGCACGTTATGTACATTGATTAGGTTTTGATTTAATATAATTAGAAGCCCAAACCGAATGTATACTGTACCTTTACTGAATGTACATATGTAATATAGAGGAATGCACAATAATGGGAATTACACAATACTGAATACTGAAAAATACTGTATGATACATACTGGATTATACAATCTTCAGTATGTGGCAGCATTGAAAATGGGATGGAATCAACATTTAATTTTGGCAATGTGTATATACAGAATCGAAAATGGTCATTTTTCGACTGCTTTATAAAAATTATGAATCTTATGAAAATGTTATGAAAATTATGACCTATTTTATCTCTAGAGTTTCGATTGCACGTGGTGTACTGTCTGCAATATATAGTGATAGGGCTTTATTTAGCAGCACTAAGATTTGTGGTGGGGCAATTTTGTTTTAAATCCTTGCGATCAATTAAAAAAGTTAAATATTTAATGCCTGAGAGGATGATGACGCTGTGATGATAATTAATAACTCGGTTAATATGTCAGGCAAGCGTCCAAATACGTTTGTTTCCCGTCTTATACTTAAATGAATTAAGAGTGGGGATAATTAGCTTAAAACTCGTTTTAGTGGTGAATCCTTAATGAACCTTGCAGAGGAGGTGCCACGGAGAAAATCCAATTAGAAATACGATTAATTCAACAAAATTCATTAGCAATTCCACAAGTTTTAATACTGCCTTTGTTTTTCGTTTTTTTTTTCATGATTCTAGTATATAGGTATCATATAATGGGAAGGGTCCAATTGATATATTAAGCGACAGAAATAAGCTTATATTAACGAATTATTCTAATCCCTGTCCCTATGCATTTTTAATTAGTGTATTACACTTCAACGAAACTGATAAGAAATCGAGATAACGAACAATTGGCCCCAATGTTGCTTTTATTTAATTGCCAGAACTTAATGCAAATGAGTCGGGCGAATATTCCCAAATGCTTTCTCTTTATTTTCAACTTTAGCTCTTATTTTTTTTGTATACTATAATGACGTGTTTTATTATATCCCAGTGACATTTCTCATTTTGTGTTAAAAGCCGAGCATCTGATGGGAATTGTGTTGGTATAAAAAAAAACTTCTCTAGTGTGAAGTGCTTATTAGATGATAACCGTCATTAAAGAATTTTTTTTTTCTTTTTTTTAATTTGTCTGACAGAATTTATGGTAATGGTGAAAGCACTTCTTTGAATCTATTTATAGAATTTTCAAGTTTTCACTATCTTAAATTTCAGCTTCTATTTGAGTTTTATGTAAATTTTCAAAGGTGCCACAGAAACTTGGAATTTAGTTTCTACATAACAATAATACTACATTTGCAGCTATACGTGACTAAGTCGAAGTAGTATATTGACCGTGCCACCTTTCGACGAAGAATAGGTTGAGTATTACATCGATGGGGTCATAATGTTTATGAAATTATGATTCAAATGCTCGCTGGTATAGGTCGGGTATTAAAATAGTTTTATTTTTCAAATTCTTTATGTGAAAGCACGGATTCGTTCTGGCAAATCACGTGTCCTCTTGACCCATGAATTAATGAAGTAAGCATTAACGAGAGAGAAAAAAGTAGACGACTTATTTAGTTTTACCAAAGAACGGTATCACGTGGCAACTCATTTTATTGGATTAAACGAACCAATAAGGCACGTTTTGTCTCCATACGAGATAATAATCTGGTTATATGACCAAATCTGAATACACAACCTAAGTTTCCGACGTTCTTATGTATAAATTTTTTTTTCCAAAAAAGTGAAATTTCTGTGATTGTTTTTTACTTTCCACCTCCTCTTCTGGTTTGAAAATCGTTAGAAAACTACCAGCTTGGGTGATAACTTTTCACAAACTACAAATTCAATCACTGCAATCATGTACACAAATTCCTCACCAAGTGATATAAATTAGGCTTAGATATTAGATTGACAACATGTTTTGTTAACATTTGGAATGTTATGGTTTGAAAATCGTTAGAAAACTACCAGCTTGGCTGATAACTTTTCACAAACTACAAATTCAATCACTGCAATCATATACACAAATTCCTCACCAAGTGATATAAATTAGGATTTAGACATTAGTTTGACAACATGTTTTGTTAACATTTGGAATGTTATAGGATGAAAGGAAGTAGTAAGACATCATTTATCTCAATTCTGGGCTTAATGTTTTCATTTTTTTGTGGTGTCAGAATATGGATATTAAATACAAGTTAATGAAGACTTGTTTTGTCATCAGAGGGCTGTATACAAGCGCCTTCCACTTCAAATGTGGTTACGGCATTAAGCCCCAATGAGGTACTTGGACGTCATTCGCAAACTTAGCTTTAATTCTGTTATTCACCGGACCCAATAATTGTTCCCTTCGGAGGTATATCTATATTTTAAATGACTATAATAACTTTTTTTTCTCGTATTGTCTGTTAGTGCTTGTACATGTCTGTATCGTGCTCATAGGATAGCTTATGTATTTTTGGGTGTTGTTTTTATTCCGTCTTTGCAGTACGTCTACTTGTGTCTGATTTGCATTTGGTAATAATTGATGAAGAGCGTGATGATGTAGATGCGAGTACAGGGAATACACCTAGTGTGGTCCCCAATAATAGTAATGACTGCCATACAGTATGTACATGTGCAATGGAAACTGGTGATTTGAATATGCTTATAATAAGATATGTGGAAATTGTTAGGTTTTTTTTATATTGGCCGTTTTAAGATTATGGAAAACTGCCAGTAGGAAATGCAATTGTAATGTACTTCGTTGGCCTATATGTCACTACGGTTTTTTCTGCAAAAATTCCTTAACGTTTTGTTAACACATTTGCAGAAGTGTAAGAAATTTAAAGGTATTTTAAAGTAATACAAACGCGTGTACATTTGTATGCATCAAATAAACATAAATATGAATATAATATACCTTATATAGAAAACAAAGAATATAAATTCCGAAAACAAAAAAATAAAAAATGGTAAATTTCAAGAATGTAGGCCTAACTCTGTAAAATGATAATATAAAACAAGTGCTAATTTATTGATGCATTATATTGTAATGTAAAACTTTGTATACTTTGTGTATAATGTATACTTTGCATTTGGATATCAATTATCGAAGTGTATACTAAAAACTAATATTTGAATATATAACAACATGCCAAAAAGAAATCAATTGTTGAACCGTACTTTTAAAATACTTGCTAAATGGAATAGGTATTTCTAATTTGCAATTCCTTGCTGAATTTTGCAGTTTGTTGAAGGGATTTTCAATTTATTAATTAAGAAATAGTTCCTCAATTTTGTTGACTGTCCTGTGTTTGGTCAGTTCCATGCAGCTTTGAATTGTATGCCTGTTGTCGTATACAGTTAAAATACCGTATATGCTTCCTTCCTACTTTATATAGAATTGTAACTTAATAATTTGTCCGAGATAAAATTGGTTATAGGGTTGAAAACAATAACGTTGGCGATGTTGGAGGAGGGACTACCAATACCAATCGACAAATTTTGTATCGTGACAATGGACATTTTTCTTCCTTATAATTGTTTTGCTGTACTTCTATTCTACTTCGCCTTTTGTTCAATCCGTTCAAGATAAGATCAGGAACAATATCTGATTACTATTCTGATATAATATAAATCCTTTTTCCCCCAATTTAATTGTCTTTCAACGTTTATCAAATTAATTGGGTGTTCCGTCCGAATGACATCAAGAACTCTGCTTCAAGCTACGAAAATGATGGAGGTGGAAAGTGGAGGAAACCAATAAGTTTGTCCCTCATAATGTTCAGCATCTATTTTTTCCTCTCCATTCGTTCGTCATTTATAACATGGGTCAATTTTAGTTTAAACACTTTATTGCCCAATTAATATATAAATAATTATAGGCTTTGTATGACACAATGTAATTTATATGTATAGGGAAGTAGATATTGCTGGCTTGGATTTTCCCCTGCTCAATATGCTGACAATTATGACCGGTTAGGTCAGGTAACATCTATGTTGAAAGCGCCATCTGTGTACATTTGATTAACTTATGTTTGATAAACAAAGCTCAAGTTGGCTCCAAGTTATTTTGGAGAATTATGTGAAACAGGGAGTGTAAAAATAAGCATTCCAGAAATAAGGTAATCGAGCTCTAAATTGCGAAATTATTTTTAAAAAATGATGTTGGCAACAAATTTTAAACAGCAATTTAAATGATTTTCCTAATTTTAGACGCCCTTTTTTAAATTTTAAAAGAATGAGCTTTTCTCCTATATTTGAACAAAAATAAGTTAAATACAGTAGAACCTCGCATAACGAGCATAATTCGTTCCGGAGTCTTACTCGTAATGCGAAACACCCGTTAAACGAGACAATTAACGAAACAATCCGGGGATTCCCATATCCACGTCACTCGTTATGCGAAACAAGCCAGTCATTTTTTTAATATTTATTTTGCTCGTTATGCGAATTACTCGTTTTGCGAGGTGCTCGTTAAGCAAGGTTCCACTGTACCTAACTATAGTAACATAAATTAATGCTGCATTACTATAGATGATCTGAATCTATGTCACTTATACTTACACTCACTATTCAAAGACAGTCTTTGAATGACCTCTTTATATGCAAGACATCCAAACTGAATGAGACTCCACGACAATTAAGGAATTTACTGTGTTTTATAATGCTAGCTTAATGGCCTCAAATCTGGGATTAAACCTGGAGAGGGAATTATGTTTTTCATTTGCAAGCACCCAACAAGTTTCTATTTAGTTTCAAATTAACATTTCAAGTAATGTAAAAGTGCCATCTAAGAAAGTTGAGATCGCCACTAGGGGGTGCTGAACCCGAGGAGTTTATACCCGGCTAATTAAGGAAGTTTTCATAATAACCACATGGAATTTGACAATGCATTTTATTATAGATTCCCAGTATTACAAGTATATATTTGTGTCCTATTGGATTTGATTTTGCAAATCATACCACTGTACGTTGTTTATTTCACACTATATTGGTGTATCGATTTTTACTGATTTGATTGCTTGATTTGACGGCTTGGTTAGCTGTGAATATTTTTTCGAAAAGTTTTTGAAGAATTTGGGTGTACCGAATTCCAAACCTGAGTCTGTTGGGATATGTAGGCTAAAGATCAAAAGGGAACCATTTAGTGTTGCATAAAACTATACTAAACTATACATTTTTATAGTTTCATTCCAGCAAGGAAAAATGCAGTAAATATGAGAGTTGTATGGATATAAGATCTAAAGCATAATTTGTCTGTGACTGGGGCTGCTCAATTTTTCATATCCGAACATAAAGTATGTCGTCGAAGGCAATCGCCTTAAATGCCTAGTATATTTCATAACCGTCCGCTTGTAAGTTTATAATTCAAAAAAGAACAAATATATATAGCCTACTCCAATAGGCGTAATGCCCTAGCCATTTTCCAAGGGAGGAAGGACAGGAAAATAAATAAAAATGCTAGTTTTTACGATAAAGAAAGTTTCCATTTTTATTATTAAGGATGTTAGCAACTTATGAGAAGGAGGAAGGGTGGCCTTATAGCGAATCTTATTTTTATTGATGGTTGGCCGGCTGGAAAAGGGCGGTCAATTAACTGCATAATTAATGGCAGGCGATTTTAACTACTAGTTTTCAAACTGTCTGTTTAAAAATTGAGACCCATATTTGGACTAAACACGCATTTGTTCACCGATCGTTATAACCTTAATAAGAAATTTTAATTTCAAATATATTTGTTGTAATCATTTCTTTTACTGTCAAGATTTTAATTCAAAGTTGAACTATGATTCTCATGAAATTTTTTTTATGTCTTTCTAGGATGAATTTCATCCATTCATTGAGGCCTTGTTGCCTCACGTGAAGTCCTTCTCTTACACGTGGTTCAATCTTCAGGCAGCCAAAAGAAAATATTTCAAGAAACATGAAAAGAGGATGAATCTGGACGAAGAAAGGAGGTGTAAAGAAGAATTACAGGTAATTATTACAAGTTAGATGCTGAAATTCTGACAAATTTATTTTATTGCTTTGGTTCTCGAGAACAATGACATTCTTTAGTCTTATTTCAAGTATTTTCCGAAATTGGGAGACTTTATTGCTCTTCCCCTACTCATCCCCTCTTCATTCTCTGAAAGATTGACCTCAGTTAAAGTCGTGGTTTGGGTACTTTCATTAAACACTGCATGCCCATTTTGCTGATCATTGAGCTAAAGTCAAAATAGTCCTACTTGAGGCTTTTTGACCTACTCGGTGTAAAGAAAAGCCATGCCAAAGGATGTTAATCCGTTCCAATCAATGATGCCCATCCACGAGGACTGAAATATGGCACACTCGTGTACATGTTTTGACGCACATTTGCAATTCAGTGGTCAAATTTATTGATTAAATTTCGCATTCGACGCAAGAAAAAAAGGGGGAAAAGGGATCCATAAATTCTTGGTTATCATGTAAGGCGGACCTTAACATGCTATTGATTATTCCTTTCAAATAAGGACTCGTAACTTAGGTCGCCCCAATTTGCGATCCTGAGACTCAGCAAACGTATTAAGCTTGGATGTATGCTCTTGCATACCAAATGAAAATCAATTGTCATATTCAGCAAAACTCGGCATTCCAAATGCAGACTTACCAAAAACATAGAACCTAAACCGCCAACTAGTAGTGATGTCAGACCACAACGTTTGCAGTTGACATTTTATATGGAAAAAGATTTGTAGCTTGCATTCCCAATAACGAGCTTTTCTGCTTTTCGTTCAACAAATAGTTTTCTTGTTCGAGTGTACTATATTTGACAGAATGCCTTATAATTTGACAAAATTGAATGTGGGACGAGGCTTGGTGTCCAACAGCCTTGAAAATCGGGAAAGTTTTCATCTCGGAAAATTCAGGAGTTAAATATTGTGGTAGTTGGACGTGGAAGGGTTTCTTGAAAATTTAAGGGATATATATATATATATGCTTATTGTTTTTCCAGTAAATTTAACTGAACACTATATATGGATGGGGGCTGCATGCATGTTTCGAAATTAAACTTTACAAGTAAACTACTAGTGGGAAAATAATTCCTTTGGTTTAGAGAAAATGTTGAAATTAATGGAGTAAATCAATAGAGGCATATTTTCAACTTTGTTTCACGCCATCAATTGGGGCATCTCCAATTTATTGAAGGTGGCATTGAAAATGTTTCAAACCAACTTTGGTATAAAAAAATAAAAATATTATATAACGCCCATTAAGTTATGTTGAAGGATGTTTATCCTTCTTCAGATGCATAATTTATTGACGATTTTTATTCGATAGTGGTAAAAAACGAAGACGCGGTTTTCTCACTCTGTTCAATTCAGTTTTTCATAAATTTTTCCCGCAATTAACTATAGTTTTTTTTTCTCCATTTTTGGTCATTTTGTCCTCAAATATTCCTCCATGAAATTTCCTTGCAGTACTCGCTTATAGTTACTATATGACGTTTAAGCTTCTTAGTGCCAAACTTCATCCTATTCTTTTAGAGTGGATCGAAACTGATTTAAGGGCCCTATAGCCAACAGTCACGTTGAGCTCCTATACTACACACCAAAGTAACATTTACAGTAAATGATAATATACATTTGCCAATATTATTCTGAATGTTCTCCTGATTACGCCTTCTTGTTTTGTATACTGCATTTTCGTGTTATCGAACTATAACACCAGGAGAGGATTAATCACTACTTGTCTAGCTACTTAAAAATGGTGCTTGTCTTCCATTTTGGCGCTACAGTTATGAATTAAGATTTAATGCGTATGGTTTAAAATGCAGGAACTGGAGCTGCAATAACAATTATGCGCATTAATAAGCAGTTGTTCTCACTGCAGCCCAGAAAACATGTGAATGTTTTTAATGGCAACTTTTAACACTGCGCATCAATTATCTAGCCAATATGATTCCCAAAGTGTTTTGGATGTTTTTCCTCGCTTCTCTCTAAATATTGTCCTTTTACTTGATTTTTATGTATGCGCTTTGTTGAGTTGTGAAATGGAAGCCCATACTACCATTATCGTTTTACCATATTATTACTGGGGGTTGTTTTTGAATGCAGAGGCCATAAGATTGTTGCTAATGCTGCGGCGTATAACATCGTAGCGCAACTGCACGTTGTATTTCCGACTGTAATCATAGACTTCCTTCCTTCCTTCCTGTTTCAATGCCATCTTTTACAGGAAGACTTCAACCCATCAATTTTTTTCCTCTCTCTCTCTCTTGAATGAATTGCAGCGCTTCTGCCATTAAAAAAGTTTGCCAAACATAAAACGTCATCAATTTATTATGCCGATGCATGCATGTAGTTTCTTCAGAGAGATGTATAAACACGAATATATATGTTCTTCCCCCCCAAAGCCAATAGGATGCGAGATAACTTCAGAAAATGCAAGACTTCAGAGTAATCCTAAGTGCGCATACACATTTGAGCTTGTGCTGCTAGTCAGTGTTTTGTGATCATTACTACCAATGCACTTTTCATACAGAATATTGCAATATTCTTATATCATCAAATAGTAACCTCTTGAAATGTTTGGTGCCTCCTAAAAGTTGTTGAAAAATAACTATGACAGTATTTGTGCGATACATTCATCGTTTTCATGTTTTTAAGTCTTATAACTTATCCCCAAATTCGATGGTGAGGTATTGAATGAATCAAAGTTTTGTTGGATGGCAACCAGAAAAAAAAACCCAATGTTTTTCACGTGCAATTTGCTATTATAACACTATGCTAATTTATCGGCACGAGCTTCAATTAGCATATGAATGGCTTCTCTACACCTG
Organism: Julus scanicus; assembly: GCA_034698625.1. Classification (NCBI taxonomy): domain Eukaryota; kingdom Metazoa; phylum Arthropoda; class Diplopoda; order Julida; family Julidae; genus Julus; species Julus scanicus. The sequence goes on from JAQGBW010002284.1 coordinate 18,831, forward strand.
AAATTGGGTAATTTCTTCCTCTAGATAAACTTTATTTGCCAACAAGTTCACGATTGCTATTCAAATTAATGCGTATCGTCCAAATTTGCTCACTTAACTTTGCAGCCATCTTGAAACCTATTTTCATAATTGATAAACTAGCGAGTAGTTCACTCTGGTGGATGAGAGTGTGTTAAAATCGATACTACTGGTGACCAGGAAGGGCGTGCAATTTTGGGGATGTTCAAGTGTGTTGTGACATACATATGGAGGAGGACTGAAGGAGAGGGTCCAGAAAACTTAGTTTGACATGGAGGGAGTGGTGTTAAGTAAAATGAATTACAAAAAATGGTAATACGTTATCATAATGACTCATTAACCTTGATAACGACAGAAATAGTAATACATACTGTACACAGTAAGAGTAAAGCGTCTTAAACTTTATTTATTTAATGGTTTAACATACTTTATATTGTATTTTATAGCATTAATTTGGTAAGGGATTTCAAATGAAATATCCAAACTGTGTTTGTTGTGAACATTAATTAGTGGGTGGGTGTTTGATTACAATTAAACTAAGAATTGGGAGTTCAGTAACATCATATATGTCTTAAATAGAAAATAAACTATTACATATTATTAAACTAATGTATACAAAATATTGCAGCTGTTTATTACAGCATTACTCTCAAAAGATTTCCATTCAATACCAATTTTATGCCATTATTGCTTTTCTACAAATCTACTAGTTGTGAGCTATGAACTTTTAGGGTATCCTCAGTAACTGTAAGACGACTAATTGGTTCTCACACGTCAATCACATTTTTAAGTTAGTCATTATAAGTTTTAAGATTGAAACTGTTTGGGACTAACTTTCCCAATTTCAGTTTCATACTTTCTTATGACGTCTTCTGCATTATCTTTTTCGTTGACACAATAACTGCCGAGTCGTGTTTTGTTGTTCGATGTTACTTTTTTGTTCAATTTGCATTTTATAATTAACTTCAACTTTCTTGTTTCAGAATGAAAAACTAGAGGTGAAACAGAAGTGGGCCTCGCGACTTCTAGGGAAGTTACGTAAGGACATAACGCAAGAGTGTCGCGAGGATTTTGTGTTAAGCATCACGGGTAAAAAGCCTGCCATGTGCGTCATAAGTAATCCTGATCAAAAGGGTAAAATGCGGCGTATTGACTGTTTGAGGCAGGCTGATAAGGTGTGGCGATTGGATCTGGTCATGGTCATATTATTCAAAGCCATTCCTTTGGAAAGTACAGATGGAGAGAGACTGGAAAAGGCACCTGAATGCATACATCCTGGACTGTGTGTTAACCCTTACCACATCAATGTCTCCGTCCGGGAATTGGACCTCTATTTGGCAAATTTCATCCACAGTCATGGTAAGATTAGTTTTTTTCTCCATCCTACTCACCCACCATCATTGCATAATGTAGTTCCTCTGCAATGTAGTTCATCTTGAAGGATATTATGAATGGACATTATTTTGCAATTTGTAGTTATACCTGCTCTTTAGGTACTAGACACATCAGTAATCATACAACCTTAGTGACTAAAATTGCTGTATTGGATACCTGACATGGTGCCATCAATTTTCTTAGATCGCCAAAGTCATATCTGGTTGAAGACCCGGGTGGAAAAACTGTATATGGGCCATATATGGATATTCCATATATGGCCATACCAAAAATTGGCCACATATA